>JABFPB010003789.1:0-16269 GCA_022817645.1 Ceratoteleas bidentatus
ATAAACAATACGTTTTAAATGGGTGACTATTCACTGGTGCAAATCTTAGCTGACCATTCACTGGTACCTTTACCCTATTTGAATTAAAAAAAATTTTTTTTTTCAATTTTTTTTAATTACTCGGATTTTTTCTTGGACAAACAATAATATAAAAAAAATTATTTCATTTTTGAGAATAATATTTAAGTTATTTTAAAAATATTCCATGAACGAGAATATCCAGAGCGAACGTTTGCGTCAAAAGGATCAGCTGAATTGATCGTAGAACTTGGTGAAGGGTTTTTTTTTTGAAGAAAAACACTGACACTTAAAATATTATCTCTTTCTTTGCTTAATCAATGACCAATCATTTTGTAAATAATTCTTCATATTCTTTTGAGTAGCGTTTGATGTGTAAACTGATTTTATATTTCTGCTGAGAAATATAAAATCAGTCTCGTTCAATTGGGCATCAGATAATTCACGTCTAAGTTTCGCGACTAAGTTTCTCATACCAATTTAGTATCATATACTTTTTTTATTGACTTGGATAATGAAGTGTAAGAAAAAATATGCGTGATTATGCCAGCTGAGGAAAATAAACATCGATATGAAATATTATACGGCTGTCATTTATTTTCACATGGCAAGGGGTTTCAGTTGTAATTTGCGTGCAAATTATTCGGTTTGAATTCAGTATTTGTAGAAGTACTGTATACACGTATTAATGTAATGTAAAAATATCGTTAATTCTTTCATATTTTATGATAAATTATTCCCAGTCAATATCGAAATTCACAATACTCTTGAAGTTAGTTAACATGTAGCGCAGTACAATATTCTCGTCAGTGATGCAACTATATCAATATTAGTAGTTTGTAAAACGAATTCCAACGTTAAAACAATTTAAATAATGTCTCAAAAGATTCTAAACCGATTGCTCTTATGAAAAAAAGGCCAACTTCAAAATTGTGGTGAAGAAAGGCCAGTGCCAATGCTATTTTAAATGGAAGCTGGCCTTTCTTCAGCAATATTTTGAAGTCCGCCTTTCTATGTAAGAGCCATCAAAATTATGTTTAACAGTCAGTATCAAGTCGATCAAAACCTTATAGTGAGCGGAGAGTCGGCACAATCTCAATAACAAACGCTAACGAATTGTCAACATTTATTTGAATATTTATTAATTATTGAGATATGAGATTAATTAATTTCATATAAAAGTTTATAACAAAATAAAAACTAATATTTAAAGCAGTTACCATATTAATGGTAAACTAAATTACTTTTAATATAAAAATACATCTTTGTTACAAAGTTATCATTTCATTGAAGCTTTCAGGCTCAAAACCTATTTAAAAAATCACACTTAAAACATTTTCCTATAGATTTCAACAATTGAATTGTGCATATGAAATGAAATAATAACTGCAATTTAACTAATTTACTAATTTACAACGAAATTATAATTATTCTACGTTGTATTTTTTTCATTTATCGGGGAATCTCTTGTGTTAATAAGAAAAGGTTGTTTTTCAATGTAAAAACCAGTTGATAATTCACATTTTATTAATGACATCACAAAACGATAAAAACCTTACAAACGAAATTCATCATTGAAGGTATTAGAATATATATAATACCGTATGTACAAGAAGTGATTTGTTTCAATTACAAGTAAACTCTAGGAACCTTTCCTTCTTTGACTTGATATAACCAAAAACCAACTCTGATAAAAATACCATGCCTCTGCTGGATTGTAGATGTGTATCGACACATCCAGGTAACGTTGCCGCGAGATTGTTGTCACTTTGTGCTTGTTTACGTGTGTGTCGAAAACAACGGCTCGCTGCGCAAATATGAAAATAACTGTTCAATTCTACAGTCGTCATTTCAGTGGTGTTTGGAGTTTCAGGTAAATGGAAAAAAAGGATTTGCCGAAAATTTCGGAAAATAAACGTGGAGAGAACCTCGAGTCAATGACCTCAAATTATTCGCAAAATCATTTTCCAAAATCGTTAAAGTCATCCCTATTAGAAATGAAGTATTGAAACACGCTGAAACATTTTTCTTAATATACGTCTTAATGCTGTTGAAAAATACTTGCAGAAGCAATTAGAAACTATTAATACTTACAAGAAAAATAGAGGAAGCCGCATAAAAAAATCTAGGTCTATAATTTCAAATAGAAATTGATAGATTTTATATGAATATCCGTTTAGAAATTAACCCGCCATGGTGCACTCAGAAAAATTCAGACTGATTTTCACGTTAGTATGTATCATGTGACAATTTTGTGGCATTCACTTAATTATTCTGTGGCGCTATTCTATGGCTACCAGAATATCCTGTGCTGCGCATGGCAAGATTCCTCCCGAGCCACCGGATAATCCGGTGGGCGCCACGGGATGATTCCGTGAGCGCCACGCTTTTATTATGTGGAAGTTTTTCACGTGATTAAAGCATGGGATTTCACGTGAAAATCACTCGGTATTTCTCTCAGTGTGGACCAACACACTCTTTGGATATGCTCTGTTGGAAAATAACCGCAAATATACTTGTAAATACTCGTAAGACTATAGTTATAAGTATTTTTGAACAAGGTAAGTGTTTTAAATGAAATTAAAAGATTTTGACGGCAGTTACAGTCGACAAATTTGAGGACATTTCATATATTGAACATTTTTCATATATTTACACCAAAAACCAATTGGTTGTTGGTTATTTTTTTTTAGAATGAGAATGAAAATGTAATTTCATTCTTCTACATGTAAATGTAAATTCAATTTAATTCCATTCACTGCACTATTTCGTTGGCATGAAACGGATTCCCAAACTAGAACTTATTTCAATTTTACGATCTTCAATTACAGTAATAGAACTGGAGCATGAAAAGGAGTATGATGTAAGCAAATTCTTTTCTTTCCAAAGCTTTGGAATGACTTTGTGCATCAAATGGAATTTGGATACTAAAAATTTTACATTTCCAATCGAAAAACAATTACAGGATGAAAAAATAACTTAAATCAGAATATTACCCACACATTGATCGTTGAATGGAATTATACCAAATTATATGTTTTTCATATGAAATTGGTAGGAAATTATTATGGGACGCTATGAGTTTATAAGTGAATCAGACAGTTCTCGGATATTTTAGAAAAAAAGGAGATAGTTCCACATACATTCTTTATAAATTTCGATTGATACTGTGTGCATCCATACGTTTTTACATCGTATATTAATTGCAATTTTTTAACTTTACAATACGTAAGATATTTTAATCTATTTAGAATCAGAAAAACGTAAATAACTATCTCACTAAATACAAAACCGTATGGTTAGATATGGAAACATATTAAAAACTGGAAAAATAACGTGTACATTGAACATTTCATATGAATTCATAAAACAGTATAAAAAGCATAGAACAGAAAGCATAAAACAGTATAAACCTATTTTATGCTTACATATATACATTTTTTTTATTCTACGAATTCGTAATTTGTTAAATATGAATTAACTTTAATTTGTATGTTTCTACAGCAGCGTTATACGGTTTTAATGTAGAAGTAGTATACATTTTATACCGAACTTATATGAATTCATGTTTTCACACAATCAATGGGTGGGTATGCAGTGATTAGGTAGACTTGAAAAAAATTGTTTTCTGGCATTTATTAAATTTGTAACACTTTTTCAAGTAATTTCGCAACAGTTGAAAAATGAAGGCAATTCCACACTAGTGACGCAATGAGATACATTTCCACACTGATGTAAAATTCAAAATACCGCATCATATGTCACCGTGAACTGATATACGTTGAGAAAGAACTTAATTTTTTCATTTGTACATTAAATATTGTGTGCAACATGTACGAAACCTTTCTTTAAGTTTTTTCACAGATTGTGGAACATATTTTTTGCAGTAATTAGAAAAATCTGGAATGAACAATTACACTTTGCGCAGTTGCACAATGTATGGTTAAATTATTGTGTACAAGGTTTCTACCAAATGTTATACTCAAAAGAGACTTTTTTTTATAAATCTATGAACAATCATTATGTTTGTTTCTGTTGAAATACTATCCTAATTGCTCTATGTAAAATTGTTGTTTCGACATAAAACTAGTGTAATAAGGAGGATATTATGTCTATAAGGATATTTTGGCAAATTTGTAAATTAACTGGCAAAAAATAAATCTGGGACAGTCCGTATTATATACTTAAATGTGAACTTTTCAAAAAATATCGTACTGAACGCTTTTGACAGCCTTTGTACAAATTTATGTAAAAATAGACAATTTATCAAATGCCTGCAAAATCTATTCGTCTAAGTGTGTAAATTGGCATACCAGTAAGATTATATATAAACCAATTGAGTTTCCTCATCATCCACTATGTATATGTAAAATAGATTGGTATAGATATGGCATAGCTTAAAGGTGTAAGAACATGGAAATCCTGAGACATTTCAGTATATTTGAAATCAGTGCTTCATTTTCAATTGCACAAACAATTGTTCCTACAATTATTTTCATCCAGTAATAACATCCAAATTGAAACAATTGGATTGACAATCTGTAACATCTATAGACCTATAGATGACTATGAATCTGTACCTATATCCACTTTTCAAATAAAGCTCATTACTCTTCCATATAAGACATTAAAACCTCACTCACTATCCGAGAAAAAAAAGTTAGAGCCCAACTTCAAAGTCGGTAATATTATGATTTGGGGGAAGATTTCCATCCTCGAAACTCCACCGAACAGTACAAATAATAATGCTAAATTGCGATATCAAACGTTTACTCGAACATTTTCATATTTTATTATATAAATTATTAAAAAATACATTCTATTTTAACAAGATGCAGTGATGCAGAGTTATTTACAAAACTTACAAAGATCGCGTTCTCGACAAGAAAAAAAAACGCGTAATGTAAAGTGTGCTGAACGCCGCTAATACAAAACACCGAGCCAACAGCCAAATGATCGTGTGTATGTCACACCTTGCCAACGATCTCGGTCCTGTCCAGTAGTCTTGTTTGGTAGGAACCCTGACACAATTGAGAAAGCTGAATGACTAAATGCATGATTCAGAGACAAATGGATCATCACTTCCCAGTAAACCGAAACCATTAGAAATCTCATGGGAACAGTGAGGATTTTAAGCGTTTCGCATTTGAAAGTGATAAAAGTGTTTATAATATTATTATTATTTTTTTATTCACAAGTCCAACGATGAAAATAACATGAAGTTTCAATAACAATCAAATGGTCAAATGGTTGTTATTCGAACAGATCCATCATTAACAAATTATAAAAATATTCTTAAAATTGGTCCAATTTTTCCGAAACGCTTGAAAACCCCATTGGTTTCTCAAGATGTCAATTTGTCTGCAACAGTTCCGGTCGACTAGGTTCGGGTCTAGTTTGATTTAGTTGCAATATCGATTTCGGTGTGAAAAGAGGAAGCGAAGTCTCGCGGCACTGATTGTTCTCGCGTGAACGAAAGTAAGAACTAAAAGGCTCGAGTCTCAGCAGTCGCCGTCAAAACAGACAGCAAAGCACAGTGTTGTTTCTTTTCCTTTATTTCAAATCATTTTTGCATCGCCTCCAAATGGTAATCTAGGCACAAGTGTTGCAGCAGCCTTGTTAACATACAGAAGTAACGTGTCGCAGACTCGCGAATTTGACCGAAACGACAGCGCATGCGCACGTTCACCCGACCAATAAGAAGGCACCGCTCGGAACCGCGGTGGCGCCACCGTCGCAAAGCTCAGGATGGATATGTTTCTTCGGCATCGACCAATGGCACATCGCGAAGCTTTGCTCGGCCTTCGTAAAACAGTCCTCATCTTTTTCCTCACACTTTCCTTTATACAAAAACACTCGCCACTTTCGCTCGGCTTTCACCTGATAATCGTTATGCACCTTGCAGAAGATGTCGCCACTGTCGCTCGCGTTACTCCCCATTCGCTCGGAACTGTCCCTCTGTACATTGCCTTCGAAATCGGTACGAGTAGGTACGAGGTACTTCGGATAATAAGTAGCGACACTTGGAAACGTAATTCAACTAATTCGAAAACTACTCGCAAAATAAAACTACTCGCTTTTGTAGACAGTCTTTTTATCTTCTTTTTCATTATTTTTATCCTTTTTTTTTGCTTCTCCGAAAATGATGGTTATAAAAACTCACGTATTATCCGAGGTACGATTGATCAACAAACTCTTACGCCATCGTCATGATCATTCGTGCGCCGTTTCGTTTGTATTTTCAATACGATAGTTTACCTCGGTTTCAGATTTACAATCCAATACTCAATCGTACAAGATAATAGTTCTTTTTCATTCTCTAAAACATACAATATATACAGATGCATCTCAAATTTAATGAAACTTAAACTAAATCGTTTAACAAGGTATTACGAGTTCCTTCATTCAAAGCAGCGATAACGTGTAAATCAAAATCCACCGTCGGTCGTCGCTCGACTCGGTGGCCGTGTCTAACGTAACTGACAACGTTACGACGGCTGTGCAAAGCCGCACAAATTTCATAATTTCTGTCGGTTGGTCTGTAAATCGTTGCTGTAAAAGACATGATTGTTTCGCGAAAGTTTGAAAAAACGGCTGCGTGAAAAAAGCGATTTGGCACTGATGAGATTTGTCTGCTTTGCTCGCGCTTTCGTAACTGTCTATCAACAAGATGTTATTTTCCCAGGCAAAGTACTCTAAACGTATCATCACAAAACGCAGTAACCACGTAAAAAGTTGATCTCAATTTCAGCCGAGAGGGGGTGGGGGGAGCGTGAAAAATAAATTAGGACCGAGTTCGTTCCAGATAACGATTGCACTAAGAAGCCTCATGCACCGTACCGGCCGTAAAAATCACAGGCGCTTTGGCTCCAAACCGCCCGGTTCGGCCTTTCAAACCAAGGAAGATCCCGACTCTCGTTACGTTAGACACAAGACGAATTAACTAAGTAAAATAACGACGCCTCGGAAAGGAAAAACAATGCGCGCAAACCGGATGGCAAGTGAAAACAATCGCACGTTGGGCGCCAACGAAAATCAGTACAACGTGGTTCGACCGTACAACGTCTTCAGTCGCGATTCGGGCAAACGGGGGGTGGGGGCGACGATCGAGATTCGGCGACAGTTCACAACTCGAAATCGTCCAACGATAATTGCACTTGCTCGAAGTGGCGTCTGCCCGAGAACGACGGGGTAGAAACAAACGGAAAGGGAACTAGGAGGACGTTGTAAAGTGCAGGGAACCTCGATCGAACACGATTGGAACAACGAAGAGAGGGAAGAGTTGCGGTGTGGGGGGTAATCAATAATAATAATAATAATTAATAATAATAATAATAATATAATAATAATAATAATATTAATAATAATCATAATAATAAGTAACGCGGACAATGAGGAAAGTGTCTGCAAGGTTTGGGGATTCGGCGTGACTAATCGATGACGACGTAAGGCATTATGTGGAGGATTCGGTCGTTGGAATACCTCGCGAGCATCTGGTGGTACTCGCGGAAGGCGAGGTCCGGATTGTCGTCGGCGCGCCGGCACAGGCTCGGACAGGTGATCGGCGGCACGATCCGGACCGCGGTCTGCACCGAGACGGGCTCGTCGCCCGTCGGCGGCGGCTCCTCGAGCCGCGGCAGCGCGGCCAAAAGCTCGCGCGCCATGAAGCTGCCGTTTTGGCCCTCGAGGCACTCGTTGTGCAGCCGGTCGATGTCCTCGTGGGTGGGCTGCCGTTGCAGCCGCTTCGTCGCCACGTCCTCGGGCTCGCCGTCCGAGCCCCAGTCGATCGAGTCCAGGTCGAGGGGCGGCAGCTTCGCGAGGATCTCTTCAGCGGTGAGCAGGTGCCAAGGCTTCTCCTCCGGCTCCTTCTTCGGCGACGAGCCTCGATCGGAACACTTCTGCGCGGAGTTGGACGATATCCTGCAATAGATGGCATTGTTAGGCGGGCTAATTTTTTATAATATTATGTTGTTGTAATAAATATTCATGAGGATAGTACTTGGGATAAAACTAGAGATAGTCTCTGGAACTCTTATAGGCGCAAAATTAAAAATGAATTGATAATGTAGCCAAGGACATAATTGATTTAGTGATGTAGGTTAAAGAAAAAAAAGTGCTGTAGGGGAACGAGAATTGAAGTCAGAATTATTTATTTAGACAAGGGATAGAAGGTGGAAGAAAAACTCGATGGTATGTAGTAAATAATAAAACTTTGCAATTAAAGGTATCTGCACATCTGAGGGGATTGAATTCTGCCAAAGTAATCAATGCGGATAAAGGTAAAACTTCGCATTCAGTTTTCTAAGATTCGTATCGACTGTGCTTTTAAATTCATCGCTTTACACATATTTGTATATCTCTATCTCAGGTGAAAACTTTAGCATCACCTGGTTTAAAATAAGGGTTACTTGAGAATTGTAAAGTAGAGTTTTAAATGTACATAACTTTGACTTTGTGTTTAGAAAACATTTTTTTTAGTTCAATGCAAAGAGTAACACTGAACTGCGTTTTTACATTGCACATAAAAATGTCAACAAGCTTAAAACATAGTAAAAATAGAATGGTTTTTGTTGAATGAATTAAATTTCTAACAAACGTAAAGAGAAAAATTTTTTATGATATTATTGATGTCAAGAAATATCAATACTGTAAGAATTTTGGAGAAAAATGTGTTTTCAGTATTTTTCATTTAATATTGTACATTATTAATTACAAAACAGAAATTGTTATTTTTGCTACGGCATTATGAAACTTATATTATTTTATCACATAACCATCATGTAAAAATGGAAGTTAAAGTCATTAATTTTGAATCACTATCACTTTAACACTATGAGATCAAGCTCAGAACTCATAGGACATCATTCTTTCTCGAAAATTACTTGAAAGAAAGCAATTTTCAGTTTGGACCATAATGTGAATTTTGTGAAATATTTGTTTATAAAAATTTAAATTGACCGCACAGAGCACCAGCAGAATTAATTGTATTAAATGTATACAACTCAATGACTATAGTTTAAGTTTTTCTTTCTATTTTGATACTTTTTGTTGGTAGATGAAAAAACTGGTGACACTCCTACTGTCCTTCTAGTGTTGATCAACTCTTGTTTAAAAAATCCATTAATTCTGATTATATCTCACTATAAATCTCATTAGAACTAATAGGATTCAATCAAATGAAAACTAATCATTATCCATTTTATGAAAAATGTTAACTTATAGTCCAATTGTAAAAGTGGTATTTTCAAATGTGGTATGTCAAAAGTAATAGTTAAATCCCAATTAATTTGTTAATCTTATTGAATGGATAAATTTAACGAGGGAATACCACAGGGTTAGTCAAAATACATCTGTTTACAGGAAAGACTAGTTAAGTCACATTCTTGGACAAATTTTGTTAATAGTGGAAAGTTATATATTTTTTGTATATTTTCAGTTGGGTACGTTGAAAAGGTGTTATCTGATGTACATTTTGCTCAATTTTAGCAAAATATAACCAGTCGTGTTATTTTGGAAGAAAAACAAGTTAAGTGTACCTTTTTTTTTTTAGTAAAAACCAGTTAAGTTCTCACCTTAATTTTACAATAGAAAATAAAAATATTCTAGAAATAGAGAATATTTATATAGAAAAGGAAAACTTTACTTTATAACTTTAAATATCTCAAAATCACACAAAGTGAACTGGTTTTTCTTCAAAACTACAGACACAACATGATGTTTTTCTACCTCTTGCTCTCCGTGGGGAAGTCGCGCCGGGTGTCTCCGTCCGCCTTGAGCCTGGACTGCGCGGCCTCGTTGTTGTTGTTCTTGGCGTTGCGCGCGTACTTGCTGGTGGCGTCGGCGTTTCTGAGCACGACATCGACATTTGGTGTGTTTATACTGTGACTAGGTAACGCGTTGGTGCCCCGCGCCTGCAGGTCGGCCAGCAGCTCCTGCGTGGTCTTGAGCTTCGGGTTGCGCGATATGCTGGCCAGCTTCTCCTTGACGCTGTCCTCCGGGCACTGCTTCTTCAGCGACTTGCTGCCCTTCTTGCGGCCGCGTTTCTTAAGCCCCGCGGCGGCGTCGTCTTCTGTCTCAACGAGTTCGGGCGACGCGAGCGCCGTCGTGGGGCTAGGCACTTGCGAATTCGAATTGCTGCCGGTGTCGTTGAACGGCACCTCGCCGTTGAGCCGCGACCGCTTCGCCGGGGGCTCGCAGTGCGACGACGCTGGCGCCCTCGCGGCAGGCTCGTCTTTTCGCAGCCGCTTGTTGGAACTGTGGGTTCGCGGCACCGCCTCGCTCGAGTGGTTCTGCACTTTCGAGTTCCGCTCCGCCGTCGGCTCGGGCGCGCTTAAGCTGTTCGTTCGGTGGTTCGCCGACGCACCCACAGAGGTCGTCGCGCCCACCGACAGCCGGTTGTGCGAGTCATGCGGCGACCGCGAGTTGTCGCTGTACGCCGAGAGGGCCGGACTCGAGACCTATATCCAGTTCATTAGTGGATTGCAATTTTAGCTCATTTCAATTCGAATGAATCAAGTTTTTGAATACATTCTGGAGGATGCAAAATTATTGAAATGTATTCAACTGAGAACGCCAGCACAAAAGAAAATTTTTTTATTTTAAAATGCTTACTAGATTTTCAAAAGTCTTTCTAGAAAACGAAAATATCTCAAAAAATTAAATTGTCAAATCGCAATGTACTAGTAAGTTACCAAGTCATTTAAATAAGACATGAATTCTTTTGAACAAACTTACATTAATGAATTTAGTCGACATAATAAATATTTTGCAAGAGCTAACTGAACATGTGATGTTAAATGAGACAACTGATAAATTAAAAGTATATAATACGGTATCTAAAACTGATACCTTCTTAGAAAATACAAATTTGGAAAATACTTCCAAATAATACTAAATTTCATTCTCCGCCAGTTACATATTCAATCCTATTTACTCGATGTTCCCAGATATGTTATAAACCGAAAGCCAGTGTTAGGTGTACTGAGACATTTGACACTTTTATAATCAGCGTATTTCAATATCTCGGTCTCAGCGATAACAATATGACAATAGTCTCAGTTTTGGAGACCGGATTTAAGATTGTTGCAAATAGTTTTTTTAACTTTTAATGGAATTCATTAAAATCAATGCCTTTGGAATTACAAAGTCGTTTAGTTTGTGTACCTACAAGTCTATATTTCGAGAATTTAAAAAAAAACATAATTTTCACTGATTTACGAATTAAAAAATATAATTCTTTACTTTTCGCTTTACTGATGTTCTAGATCTACAACATTGCATTTAAAATAAAAAAATCTGTTGCTATTAGTACCCATTTGGCTATGTTCAAACTACATTGAAAATCGGTAACTATTTTCAAAATTCAAAATTGTAAAATTTTGAATTTTTCAAAATTCTCCAAACATAGTTGTTTTCATATTCAGATTAAAAGATTCCAGACTCCTGAAACCGGCAATAGAGTCACATTTGTATAAAAAATCATTTGGTTTTAAGTAATAAGTCAAATCAGCTTTTCAGTTCAGTAATTATTGGAAAATATCGCCAGTTATGTATGAAAATTGTTGAATATGCTGAAAAACATACTCTTAAATTTGTAGCAGTTTTCAGCAATGGACTCTGAGGCTTGAGGCCTCTCAGGGCAGGACTTTGTGGTTTAAGACTCCGCAGCGCCGGACTTTGGGGTTTCGCGCCATTGAGCGCGGGTGGAGCAGTGTCTGCGACAGTTGGCTGGGGCGAATGGGCTGTTGGCAGCAGGAGGTCCCGCCATCGTCGTACCAAATTTTTCGCCCGCCTGGCCAACGCGTCGTTATTTGTCTTTCGGCGAAAATCATTGATAAATTTTCCCAGCCTTGTAATCTGTGGAATCCGTCGATAACCGTTAATATTATTCTACCATAATTTATTTAAAATAATTCATTGCACTTAAATACCACTTTGTAAACTCATTTTTATCATTATTTCTGGAATCAAGTTGAATGGAAAAGTTTATCCTCGGTATTGATTTGTTATTAATCGGAATGTTTTTAATATATATGTTTGACAAGATTCTTCTTCAAGGCTTTAAATTCTAATGCAGAACAAAACATTTAAAAAACTGAGCGTAAGTGTGAGTTTCTTTGGAAAGACGGACAAACGGTTTACAAACAGGTCATAAACTCATTTTATAACAAAAGATAAAAAATGAATGTATTTCTTCAACATTCAATTGTAAGAATATTGTGTTGTTTGTAAGTATATTTTAAATGTAAAAATTGGTCAACAGTAATAAACACTGTTTTAAATTTTTTACTGATTTGAATCAGCTGTTGTTGGGGCACAATTAAACATATGCATTGAAATATTGGAACAGAATCCTAGTAACTACTTCAAATGTACCAGTACTGAAATAGAAATTCAAACCTTTTTATAGAATCTCAGTTAATTTGTCTTATGCCTAACAGTGCCACAATTAATTTGGAATATGTTTAATTGAACTGCTCTTGCATAATTCAACCAGTTCTTAATTTATATAAAAATCAATAAAAATATCTTTAAAAATTAAATAATACCATTTAATTGATTGTCACAAAAAGGCACAAATAGTATTCCAGAAAAGTGCCATCTATTTCTGAATCACACTGTAATAAAACATTGCTGGGACTTTTTTCTATTATCCTCAAAGCAAATATCCTATTATAATGACTAATACAATTCAATGAAAGATAAATAGATGTAAGACCGACCCAAGAAAACTCTGAGTTTTCCTAAGTAATTCAAAGGATATGAAAGGATATTTTCCTTCTTAAATATTTCTCTGATGTCACATAAGTGTCATATATCTTGACAATTACTTTCAAAAACAAAAGTTTTTCCTATTGATATACTCCCCACAATCCGAATTTAAAGATATTTTTGGCTAATATAATTTAGATCTTTATACAAAAGTAAGTACTTGAATTATTAACAGCTATGTAGATTTATTACTCAATAAAAAAAATGTAAACATATTTTCCATCTTTTCAAAATCTAAAAATCTGTTAAAAACTGTACAAATGATTGTTTAAAACTTTTTAAATATTTCGTGTAATATTTAAAAAATAATGTTATTTAAAATAAATACAATAAAATATCATTTACCAAAACTTTTATTCTCGACCAATCATATGTCAAACTATTATATTGATAGAATTTTTAATTATGAAATGTATAAAAAATTGTTTCAATTACATTAAAAATTTCCCACTAAAAATTTTCGATTATTTGATTGGAATTCAACAAGCCCGATAAAAATGTACGTTATTCATGAAATCTGTCAAAGGGGATAATTGTACGAATTACTGCATTGTTCAAACACTCAATTTAATATCTTTAAAGTCACTGAAAATAAAATACAATCAGACTTATCATACTTGTTACAGTTATAAATATATACGCAGCATATTTAAAGGTACAAAGAGGTTAGCTTTAGCTTAAAATGGTAATATGTCAACTCCGGCCGAACGTAACCTTAAAACGTTTTCGTCCGACCCGCAAACGTGATTCGATAAAAATGAGCACAGAAGTGGAAAATCCCTCGTTGCAGACTAAGTATGCCGTTAAAATCATGCAGTCGAATGCAGCCAAGTTTTTTAATAAAAAATAAGTATGATTAAAAAATTAACCTCCAAAACTTCTTTGGTGATTGCCGTTTTCTCCAAGGTCGTGATGACCTCCACAACTGCCCCCATGTCGATGACCTATAAAACAAAAACGTTTTTTTTTATTACCTCCAATCATTGTTTTATTCGTGCGTAAAAATTTGCCGTGCATTAATAATTTCATGAATAAAACATGAAATCGTGCATGCATATGGGTCCCAAAAGCCCCCTTTTATGGTCAAATATTTTCGTTTTCACGAATTCAATGTCATCGAGGAAAAAAACTTTTGTTAGTTAAGTTTGTTTGGTAAAAAAGGTGTATACGAATTTTGGATTTCAAGCAGGCTTGATATACCACAAAAAGTAAAGACTCTTTACAATAAATAAATGCAACACGTTTATTAAGTAATTCAGGTATTGTACACAAGAAATGGTTATACATTTTTCGTATTCGGTACATTCCATTGGATACAGTTGAATGCGAAACAAAGATGGATCTTGATCGAAATACAATGTTCGAATGGTACAATAAATGTTTGGATGGACCGAGTGACGGTATGGATTGTTTCAATGAAATTGTCAAATAGCCACTTGACAAGTCAAATCGTCGGGATCGGCGGCGATTAGGAATATTTTTTGCCTCTCATTGATTTTGTGACACACTTTCGCTAGAGACTATATTTTTTCCACACCACCGTCTCCACCATTTCCTTCCATTTAATACCATTCACAAAACCGACTTCTCTCGCTCGACCGTTAAAATTTCTCCCATTACATAATTTATAATAACGCAGGTTATAAATAAGAGGACATTAAAACATTACAATGGCAACTCGAATTGACAAATTGGGAAATTGTCAGAGCAAACGCAATTAAGATATATCATTGCATCTGGCCATTGCAGCATGCATCCTTAAATTAACGGAGAAAAAAACAATGTGAATCGGTAGGAACGACGTTTGCAAATAGCAACAATCGTAATGCTCCAATGTCAAACGAAACGGATTCAGGGGTTAAGCGAGTTTTTCTGGTGAAATGCAACTTTTTGGCAGGGCAGTCAATGTATGTTAGCATTATATTATAAGCATATTTCCAGTGAATTTGTGATATTCTTTTCAGATGTAAATATATTTGTAAAATACATGTAATAAATATATTCACATATATTTCAGCAGAATTTTGTATATTAAATATATAATTTTATGCATTGATCATACAAATGCTGAAGTACATATTTTTAATAATATATTAAAAATATATCTTTTGCAATTGTATATTTTTAACACGTTTTTAATGCAAAAGTATAAAATTTCACAAAATAGTATATATTTTTTTATGAAACATGCAAAAATAAACACCATTTTGTTAAATTGTACACCATTCCTAGTAAAAATAAATACAAATTACCAATATTGTATTATATTTCAAATACATCACCAGTATATTAGTGATATTAGAAATATATATACTTTATATTATTTTTCATAACGAATATATTTTTATATATTACCTATGATTCTTTTTTCAAGATTTCATACTAAAAGTAACAATTTACAGTGTATTTAAGTATATTTTGAATATATTTGTAATACGATGGCAATAATTTCTCAGTTTTTCCAATTTACTTAATACATTTTGCTAATACATTACCAATGTACCAGCAATATTCAGTGCATTTTATTGCTATGATTATATTAAAATGCCAACATCCAGATTATGTTTTCATTATACTGGTAATATACTGTAATCTATTTTATAACACATTACAATATATCTCCAATATATTTTTTATCTGCTAGCAACAAATCTCTCATACATTTCAAACACACCATTCATTCATTGAAAATTTAACAATTTTTTTTCCAGTGCATCCCCAATATTTCCAACATGCACAATATTTCCAATGCATTATAAAACTAACAGAAACATACTCTGAGAACATTTTCAACATATTTGTCTTTTACTTCCATTCTTTTTGCAACATTTTTCCAATACATTTGGAACATATATTCAAAACATTGCAATATGTTTCCAATACATTCCAAATGCACCAGAAACTCATTCACAATTCACTTCCAAAATATCGCAATATGTTTCCATCATACTCGCAATCTCCAATACCACATTCCTAAAACATCCACACATCCCAGCAGTGACCTCCAAACCCCTTTCACACCTCCGCGACCTCCTCGAAAACCCCCGAAAAGACGTCCGGCGCCGCCCTCCCTTCAACATGCACCTGCCCCATATTGCAGCGCCCGGGCGCCGACAAGCGTCCGCGAGAACCTGTTACACGTCGCGCCCTCCCCCCGCCCCTCCCACGTCGGCAGCCGGCCGAAAATGAAGGGCCCGGAAGATGGACGTCGTCGTCGGGAGCGGGCCGGCGCGCGACTCGCCGCGTGCTCCGTGTGGTCGGTCGGTCGGTCGGTCGGTGTCGCGCGCGCGCGTGTTCGCGCGTGTGTGCGTGCACGGTGACGCACACGGGCGCACTGCGCCCGCCACACAGGGACGGGCGGCGCGCGAGTCGGCCGCGCGACTGGCATGGCAGTCGTTTGCACGTACGGGCCGAGTGCGCGGCTCGCGTTCTCGGCGCTACTTACATTGTACTCCTTGTCTAGTGATTTTAACAATTTTT
>JABFPB010003790.1:0-16247 GCA_022817645.1 Ceratoteleas bidentatus
CGCGACTCCTATATGATATGGTAAAATTTACTGGAATTCTAATAATTTTTCATAGAATATTTTTCTCAGTGTATTTTTGCTTATTGATTTCTGCGAGCTCTCTTAAGAACAGTAGCTGAGGAATAGTAACTAGAACTATTCCCTTATAAATTAACATTCGGTTGGTAACAGTGACTATCAGAGGTGAGAGTTACTTTTCCAAAATCGTTATAACTACCATATAAATGGTAGTAACAACAATTTCTTAATGTTAGTAATTGTTACTGTTCTACGTCTTTAGTAACAATAACGGGATTGTCTGATAACATTAATAAAATTAAGTTTATCATAACCATTCTGTAAAAGTACCACATAAGAATATATGTTACTAATGGCATTTGTCTAAGTACAAAAATTCTACATAGATTTAAGTTACCGCCAGCTTGCATTTTAAATTTTGTTTGCAGGATAAAGAATGAAACCATGACTCCGCGCAGGAGCGTAAAACTGGAAAGGGGTCTCGTTTTCCGATCAAACGAGTTTTAAATAAACATGGGGAATGATAAGTTCCCGCAGTCCGTGATAGCTATAATTAATAAATGCTTGACAAATCAGTCGGACTTTCTAGTGCGATACAAGGTCCGTCGTGGCTGTCATCTCGCGCGGTTTTCGCAACGCACGTCAGCGCAACGCGAGCGAATCACGGAATGTGTTTGGTGCTTGTCTTCCGAACGGCGGCTATTAGCTGCGAGGCATCTAAATCATCGTAGAATTGCGCGCATCCGAAAGAAAAGCGGCAGGAAAGGGTGCGCAAATGATTGCAAAAAGCGGAAAAATCGCGCGAGTGAAACGTACCATTAGGAGGGAGTAACGCGAAAGTGAAGCGGAATGCGATGCATAGCGATATAATTGCCTCGGGAGGAGCAACACGACCGCGGCTTTTCATTTTTATCTCCGTGCGTTCGCGCGTAAAAAACCGGCTGCGCGAAGCCTTATTTGCACAAAACTTTTTGCGATTGAATCGAATTTGGCGATTGCAACGTTCGAAAATCAGTTTCAAACCGGCGATCGCTTTGACGAATCATTTACGTCGACATCACGTAATGAATAATCAAAATCCAAACTTGCGCAAACTCGTAATTAAGTCGCGAAACGACCGGGCCCTTTAAGCCGTAAATGGAAACGCACTTCGAATTGGTTGTGTGAGGATCAAATATTCGCGTGCAACGAGCACACGACGTAATTGTAAATGTAAATGAGTTAAGTTTCTGGATAACGTGTTTTTTTCAAAATCATTCGGTAGACGAAAAAGTCTAACTCAAATATGTATAATATTACGTCTTTTGTGAAGTCGATTCCTACTTTATCGACAGTCACAGTGTTTGATACCGAATATTTGAGTGATTTTCAAAAACCAAATCAGATATAACATAGAATGAATCACGTTTTTTTTAATTGTAAAAAATATTGTAAAACGTTTATGCAGTTATAATAAGTCAAGAAAAATAGTTTTCGACCAGCCCTGTGCAACTTCCAGCAATATTAAATAATATACAAACAATTTTAAAACCCAATTTTAAATCTATTTATTACAGTATGTATTCAAATACACAAAATTATTGCCCTGCTAGGTCGACTATAATTGACCTGGTCAGTATTGGGACCAGTTCTAAAAATCATTTTAGACCAAACAGAATTTGTTAAAAAAATACATATAATTATTTTCATAGAGTAACATTTAGATTCTTACAATTAAGAACGTTTAGGAACAGACAATTTTCCTAACTCGAACAGAAGATTTCTAAGAGTGTGAAGAGTCAATTTTCAGATGTTTTCCTATACTTGTTTACTACTAAATCAAAACCTATTGTTACAGCTACAGTTAAGCAATTTTATTAATAATTTATTCAGGCTTATTTGAGGTATTTCTTTTGCGTAAAAATATTTACTTGATAACCTTGAAGATTACATGTCACAAAATGTATTTGTCCTTGTCCCAAAGAAGTTCTACCGCACCTATGGAATAACTCTAAATTTTATGCAACATTCTGGAAATCACTTGATCTAAAAATAATAAATAGGTGTTTATTTCCCTGTATGCCCACATGTTGTCTGATATGCAACCTTACTGAATGTATGCAACTGAACAACTGTTTTTCTGAAAATGGCAAAAGTACAAACTCCCTTAATTCCAAGCTGATGTTAATTTCGGCCAGTTTTGCCTTAACCGCGGATAACGCGACGACCGGCAGCGCCGCCACTCTCACGTACAGTTAAGAGACTCCGCCAGGACGAAGAGGTCATTAACAGCATTTAAATGCGGAGGGACGCCGCGGGCACGACACGCCGTCGACTAACGAGCACCCGCGAAAGAGTTACGACGTCGGCGCTCTGTTTACGTTTACGATATCACGATGTCGTTTACGGGCAAAGGAAATGTTCGCTATTAGCGCGCGATTACAGCCGTTCACATCGCCGCGACACAGTAATCCCTATGATTTCTGCTACGCTTCAAGGCCGCCGCTCGGCTGCTGCCTTTCCTAAGTCGCACTCGTTTACCGCGACTGCTTTTCCCAAGCGACCGAAACGTTTCCGCGACGGCTTTTCGGCCGATCAAAGCGGAGCGTCGCCTCGACGCGGCAATAATTAACTCCGCGTCTTTAAGTGCCCGTAAAAGCATTTGCATGCGATCGAAGGCGCTTCTGCGGGCGCTCCAACATTTATTGCGGCCTTCGTCCGACCGACACAGTTGCGCCGGCAAAAAAGCGCCGGGCCACGGAGCCTACGCTGGTATTAAATTGTCATTCCGAATGATCGTCGTTACGCGGGTTGTTACGTGTCATTATAATTAAATTTACGCGAAAGCAACGGCCCTAAAACGGGAGCGAACTGCCATGTTATTAATTTATGTTTCCGAAATTACAGCTCACCCGGACGGTTTCGCCGAACGCCACTCCGAGAGTAGTTTGCGACAGAGTTGCGAGTAACGGACTCGGAAGATTTAGTGTTCACAATGATCGAAATCGAGGGGTACTCGATATGAACGATTCGATGAAAAGTAGGTAGAAGGTTGTTTAACAATTAGTGAAAGATACATTGCCAGTATTCATTGACTGATGATTTCAGTCAATGAATACTGGCAGATTTTCTCAAATGAGATCGTTGATATTTTTGGAGAGATTTGTTGGGAAGTTGGAACTTGCTGAAGAGTATATTTATCAAGAACGACGTAGCAAGTGAAACGTACACGCGGCGGGGCGACGAAAGAATTTGTGCAAACTGAGCCCTAGAACGACGCTCGCAATTCTCACGCCAGTGAGGCAAAAGGTTGTGAGACACAGCGCGTACGCTCGTGGTAGGAAACTATGCAATGACCTGAGCTCTGCCGCTTTCTCTTTCTCGCTTGCCGCGTGTATCTCTTTCTTTATCCGAGTCAACTAATGAACACAAAACATTTCAACAGCCGTGGGAAGTTGGTCGAATGAACGAAACGTCTCCAGCATTGGACCAACTTTAGCGTTCTAGAATGAGGGCCTCAAAGGATTACTCGCTCGGGTATATTTCATAGTGCAATATTTTGTTAACTCCCTCAAGTGAGAACAAGATACTGCGAGGCCTCGTCAGAGTTTATAAATATATCATAGAACCCCAGCAAGCAGAAAACGATAGATTTTGATACCGAAAATTTGAATCGAAATGTAGAATGCCAATGTCTAGACGGTATTGGATATTTTTAGTGTAATCCTTCAAGTAGAATGAAAAGGCTGTAAACATTAATGAAATGCATAGCATCATTTTAAACTTTTTATTTTAACTTGAACATGAAACTTTACACACTTTTTAAGATATACAAGAAATGGGAAAATAGGGATCAAGGAATCCCGGTTCCTTGATGAAATTCTACTTGACTCATTTGACTTTAAAGTAAAGTAAGGTTTGTCGAAACTAAAACGTCTTTTAAGGGGAGATGCAACCCAAAATCATGAAAAAACGGAAAGCTTGGACAATTTTTTTATTGCAGTTTTAGATATTTTGAACCCTTCACTATTGCCGGGTGAAATCGAAATTTCGATATCTGCATTAAAAAATATGTTTTTTTAAAGATTTTGATGAGTAATGCATAGCGTTTATTATAGTATTTCCAAACTTTAAACGTGATTATCTCGAAAACTTACTTTTTCCAGTTTTCTTGCCCTCGGTGTTAGTTCTCTTAGCCAATTTTCAGCCGATTAACTTCAAATTTGGCACTCAAAGTATAATCCTCAAAGAATAATGAAGCATTTCAAAAAACGGATTTTCAATTAGTTTTTTAAAATAAAAGTTATAACACTTCAAAGATGAAAAATACCGAAAAATAGACCAAAATCGGCCTATTTTGTGCATTTTATCACTCAACAAAGCATAACTCGAAAACACAGTATAAATTTTAATTCCGTCTTTAGAAATGCTAGATTATACAACGATGATGAGTCAAATTTGAAATAAATCGGATGAAAATTTGGATCAAGAAATTATGCCAAAAATGCTCATTTTTTAAACTATTTTAATCAATAAAAGGGGGATTTTTTCGAGGGTTAAATTTGGTTTTTATTTAGACTAATATGAAGAAAGTATCGAAATTTGAAGTCATTCAGATGAAAATTACAGATTTTAGCCATTTGGGTTGCACTTCCCCTTAAACGGGAGTTGGATATAATTATCGAATTTATTTTTTGTTTCCGCTGTCGTGTTCGTATCTTTGATTAGTATCTTTTCCTTGCAGGATCTTTAGTTCTCCAACTAAAGAGCCTACATTCGAATCACTAAATCCTAATTCCCACCGTAATTTAATCCTAGTTTCTTAATCACTTGTGCAACGTTGAACAAACTAAATTGTCGCCCCGAAACCAGGATTGAATTTCTCCAGGTTCGTTCAATTTTTGCGCGAAACGGTACCGAAATTTGCCCGCCGCTTTTAATAGTCGTTCTCGCGGCGGAAGTGCTTTGGTTTCGTAGATAAGTCACGATTCGCGAGAAAGCCACGATTGGCTTTTATCGAGTACTCCAGGATAAGCGTCGAATCTCGAGTTTCGTCGCGTGCTTTATCCTTGTATATCGTCCCGGTTATCCGAGTCTCGCGTAGCTTTCTCCGGTATCAAGGAAATGGCGCAACGATGTATCTTGATTCAGATGACGATTCACGATGACGCGATGCAGCGCGCTCATCTGCGCCGGTTCGTTTCATCTGTCGATGTAATTACCATCGAACGCATCACGTTCGGCCATTTTTTCGAGCGTTCCGCGCATTCGGCGTTTTTGCACTCGCAAACGCTTTTTGCATGACGCGCGATCGTTTCGGTACTTACCGGTACTTACCAGCAAGTTTTGCGGCGGATGAAAAATGGGCTCGCTCGGTTTTTCGGTATTCACCCCCTCCGCTTCTCCCTTCGCTCTCTTCCTTTTTCGTAACGTCGCAGAAAATGCGGACTGGGCCATAAAGCGTCCGCTCATTCTTCTCGAAACAATGACCTTGAGTGACATTGTGTCACAGGTCGTTGTACTCGTCTCAAGAGACGCTCTCAGTGTACGCCTTAGCAGGCACTCGTCTCAGAACACATCATCCCATTTAAGGCCGCGCGGCGGTATAAAAATTCAAGCGTTGCCATGCTTTTCGAGCGAATTTGCTTTTTAATTTTACTGCCGCCGGGATGCGCGTATCGAATAAAATATTCGCCTGATAAAAATGATGTTCTACGATTTACATACGCGCCAAGCGCCACGACCATCGCATTTTTCAAGTGGAAAGTACGCGAGTTCCCCTCCGCGCGTTCGAGTTTCAGCAGGCGAACTCTTTTTTCAACAACAAAATGATATCTACGAACCGCGGAGTCGCTAATTTAACGTAAATATATAATGCCGGGGTCTAATATTAAGGAGTAACTGTCATCAATGCCACACGATGATACACATTCGAGGCATCAACTTTTTCTTCCCCTTCCCACGCTGATGACGCACACATGTGCGTGAAATCGACTGCGTGAGCGACGCGTCTTCTGCAGAATAATTGCATTGGTTATGGCGGCGCTGACTTGCTGAGACACCGTGAAATCGCTAAGCGTTGGTTGGTGTACCAGCGCTAGCAGACCGTTGCCCGCTCCTTTTTTCTGGTATAAAGTAAGACTAGCTGCTAAGATGTCCAAATTAACCTGCGACGGTGATTGCACTTTTTCGGAACAAGAAACATGGAAATACGCGTTACGTTATTTATGTAATCGTCTTCCGCATAACCCTGCAATGCGGGTTATTTATCTTCATTTTTGTTATCTTTTTATGCGCCACAATTTCTTAAAGTTTGTACTGCGGTTTGATCGTTTTTACGACACTGATAAGGAATTCGGAATTTCAACAAAGGTGAAACCCAATTAGCCTATTTCCCTATCCGAGCAATATACTCCAACTTAATGGCTACAAGTGAACGAAACATATATTAACCACAATCGATTGGAACGTACAAATTAGTCGTTCAACATTAGCCGCTCTGCCATCTTGGATCGGTACATTACCCATACTCATTGATCACGACGCTTTGAACGTTGAAAACAAACGGCCTCTAATTAAGCGTTAACAACGCAGCTTCATTAACCGACGTATAATATCGCCATTAATTCACTGGTATCAATAAAAATGTCGATACCACCCCACGAGCGTGCACCCGGCTTATCAAGATCCCGGGGACATTAGGTATCGTATTATAACAATATTTCAAGCATAGAACTCGGGAACACGTGTTGCCGCGATGCAAAAATGAAGCCAATTTGAAGGCAATGATATGCGGCTCTCCTTAGTTTGATACTTATTTACACATCTGCAGCGGACGCTTGCCTGGGCGCTCCCAAGTGAGCATGCCGCGATTCGTGCGGAGAGACTATTTCCTGTCCTAGTAAGGACGGAGCGATTAGTATCGACGATAAGGAGTTCCTTATTAGGACGAGCGTGCGAGTGTTCGTAACTTTGTATGCCCCGAGTGTTTCTACGTCTTCCGTCCTTGTCGGTCCTTTTATTTCGCCTTTCTTTATGCTTAATATTCCACTCGATATTGCGTCTTGACCTTACCGTCAAACGTCCATATACAGACACGCTTTAATTGTTTGCTCAACTCGATAACGATATTTGCGGCCGAATTGTTCTTACGACTTTGCGCAGCCCACGAAATACTGTTTCAAACGGTTATTATCACTATTAGTCATCATTATTAAATATTCTCGATGTACTATATCGAATAAAAATGTGCACAATGGTTGAAAACTTTAAAGTGGTTTTAAAGTCATTACAATTCTCTAAACAAAAGAATTGTTTTCTTCTACCTGTTACTGTTAACGAGTCGCGTTAGATATTTTTATTGAAAATACGATTAATTATCGGACGCCGGCGCGTCCGATAATGACGCGCACTGAATGAAATCAGATTAGTCGAAGCTAGCAGGTAATACCCGGCGAATACTCTCAGGCGTAGTATGAGCACAAGCGATGACCACTCGAACGGCTCGTTATACGTGATTTATGTTTAATTTCATTGCAGAGTACTTTCAAAATCTGGTTAGTGGTGGAAAAAAGTAGCCGTGATGAATGACGTGGGCCATCGACGTGTCAAAGGTGGCTGATGATACGGAATAACGAGGAGGAAGCGCGCACTGTAAATCATAGATATTGCTTGCGCGCGTCGTGCCTTCGTTAGAATTTGATCGTGCAAATTTATTTCGCGAGTCGCACATCAAAAATCAACTCACCGATTCGTTAGGCGAAAACGTGTTCGTCTGGCGAAGGGTTCGACTTTCTGCGTGTTCGCACCGTTTGGTGGTTTCGTTAGTTTTCAGACATTTCGACGCAGGTTGATGAGGGTTCAGCAATGCAGAACAGTATTTCGCAGACAATTGTAGGCTTTGGTAATCTCAGCTAAGGATAACCTTTTTTTAATCTAGTTTTAGTTTATATATTTATCATTATCATCATCATATGATATAATATCATCATATTCCTTATCATTCGCCTCAGTTTGTGAAAATTAGAAGTACGACTGGCTGCATTCTTCGATAGTATTTGAAACTTGACTTCAGTGTTTTTGATGTCTTTCGGATCACCTCAGTTTCCAAACAACTATTCCAAGACCTCCGAATGCACCAAATTCAGATCGGGCCAACAGACACTTCAATCCGGAATCGAGCACCGGCATGCGGTTTTGCCGGCAACAGACGGCTGATCGGCACGAATAGCTGACAACCGCGAAAATTTTTGCGACATCGCGTGGCCTCGCGTCCCGCGGTGATCGGGCAAGATCAGACATTCCAGACTGGCTTCGTGCTTTACGCGCGCGCACAAAAATGCTCGGAAATGACTATTATCGACTGGCTTCTATTTTACGATTCGAGCGGTTAGCTGTATTATATTACGCCGCGTTGCATTCCTGGCGCGGCGTGTGAAGTTATATTACCGCGTGTAACTGCAACAACACGTCGTGCCCAATGATCAGCAATCTGGAAAATAATATGAAATTCCAGTCGTGGCGAATATCGGGACGCAAAACCGCAAGGCGCGCTGTCCGTTGTCGAATTCGCGCTCGCTTTTTGCGCGCTAATTCGTCATTTGCATCGCGCATTCGCCGCCCTTTCACTCGCATTCTTATCACGTTACGGGCGACGTGATTCGAATCGCGCGGGCCCCGATTTCGAGGCCGAAAAAAGGCCGGCCGGATAAAGCGGGCGTTGATTAAGGCGCGCGCTAATTCGATCGCTCGGTCGCGTCCTATTTGGGCTACGTTCAGATACGACCCCGGACCCGACTGGCCGGGACGATCAGATAAGTCAGTGTAGGCTTGTTATGACGTCGCGTTTCCAGGCCGCGCGTTTCCGGGCCAACGTTTCACTTAATTTAGATGAAAATTGTCCGTGCCTAATTAGCTTGGGGGAGTGGCGGCGAGCGCACGAACGGGCCGACCGAAAATAGAGACGCACCAGTTCGGAGACCGGATTTCGATTGTTTGGATTCCGATTATCAACGTGGAATTCGAGGGATTGTAGAGTTAGGCCATGAGAATATGTAGAAAATGAAATGTTTCACTGAGAAAACTAGAAGACTATAACAATATGCATTGTAAACTTTATATTATAATATCAGAGAAGTCTGTCTATACCAGTTGGATGACTGGGTACGTGTACAGCCGTTACAGTTCTTATTTAGAAATGGAAGACAATTAGTAACTCGTACTTGTTTGTTTTCAGGTCGAAGTTGGCAATCAACTAAA
This sequence comes from Ceratoteleas bidentatus, assembly GCA_022817645.1. Taxonomy (NCBI): domain Eukaryota; kingdom Metazoa; phylum Arthropoda; class Insecta; order Hymenoptera; family Scelionidae; genus Ceratoteleas; species Ceratoteleas bidentatus. The sequence continues at coordinate 9,256 of JABFPB010003790.1, forward strand.
TAATGCAGAAAACGAGACTGAATTCGAGACGATTAAACTCAACGTGTCCGACGACGATTGTACTTCAGCTGGTGTACAAATTATGTCAGGTTAATGTGTTTCCTGATACGTTTATATCCGCGATAACAATAAATTTAAAGCTGAGCGACTCATTTTCCGATGATAATTCTGAGTCTCCGAGACCGCAATTTCTTTCTCCGCGCAAATTGTTTGAGTTTCTAGCAGTAAAAGGATGTCACGCATCGATTAGCATGATAATCGAAAAATTGTGGGCATCAGCCTTGGAGACACGTGTGTGCACCTTGGCGAGAAAAGGATCGGAGATTCGTTGATTGGCGAGCAACTGTTCGGGACTTCTGAACGAAAGTCGTGCTTATCGCGTCACGTTATCGTAATGACTAGCAGCTGTGTATTTCTTTATAAACGATCAACCCGGAATGTCCTTTTACTTCAAAACGATAGTCTTATTAGTACTCGTTGCTTCCTTTCGTGTTTTGCCTCCACCGGTTTCGTTGTAATTGCGCGATTATGGCACGCAAATTCGTGCTTCACATGAAGCCCCAAACTGTCGCGGCCCGACGAAAACCGACGAGCCCGCAAACGGCCCCTATTTCGTTATATCGTGTACACGTCTATTAGTCGCATTTTTCAAATGAGTCTAAAAAGACGAATGATACAAGAATTCTTTTTAAAATATCAGTCTTTGGCAAACTGACATTTGGATGTATCGATTCGGAGATCTTATTAAAATATGAAATTATTTGGAAAATGTGAATTGTATTTGTACGAGATATTTGAAATAGGACAATGAAACCTCAGGAGACAGAAAGTCTAAAGCTGCAATTTTTTTAATCGTACAACCTGCGCCTGCAATTTTTTTAAACTAGCAATTTGAGTTGGCGTATTGGCTAACACCCGATTATTAATATTCATGGCATTCTACCACTCCGATACACCTCAATGATACACTAATTTAAGCCCCGCGGAACGACTGGATAGTGAATTCACGACAACAGATAGTGTGACCGAACGAGTGAGCAAGAAATTGTCGTTACACCGACAAAATTGACCAACGATATGTCCCGTAAAACATTCGTGTATTCATGAAAATGCTAATACAGCTGTTAATAAAAACGGGTTTGGTCAATTTTTCTCATTTTCCGCGCGGAACGACAACACGCGCTGAAATTGTAGGCGCTGTTTTGCGGCGGAAAATACGAGTTTGTAATCCGGTAACATCGACTAATTTACCGCCCGCGATGCCAAAAGTGGATTGTGACGGGCGAAGCTGAAAAATGACGAGAACAATGAAAGGAACACAATGGCGGAGCATAATCGCGACAGCGTGAACGATTGATAGAAAACGTTCGCGCGTAATAAAAATGTTTGTGACTCAATCTGCGCGCGATTATTCGCCGTGTGAGGCAGAAGCAGCGCGAAGCAGCGTTTTCTCGACGAACAATGTCGTAAATCAGGCACTATTTGCTCGATTAGTAATTACAGACCGCGAAAATGAAAATAATGAAAAATAGCGGAACATGCGAAGAAAGTATTAATTATAAGCGAATCGAAGTAGTTGCGTATCTACATATTGGTAGAACATGGCCAGCTACACATTTCACTCAGTGTTACACACGGTGCAAGTCGCAGCAAATTAAATTAACGAACGAATTAATCGGCGGTTTCGCAAGACCGAAAACGGGATATCCCAGGGAAATGTTCCGCGGCAATTCTGTCGTTAATTCAGCGTTGTCGGTCGGTGATAAATCGGCGCGATGTAATCGAAAATAAAGCGATCAACCGATAAGTGAAAAATCACGTAACCAAAGTTCAATCGATTAATATTCAACGATCGAATGGTTTTTGCAATTTATTGATTAATGATCGAAGAGTACTTAATTTATAGCTGCACTATCCAGGAATGTTATACAGTGTTGGATCGCTCGACATATTCCACTTCATAATCCTGAAAAATGTTCATCGCTCATGGGAACTGGAGGCAGAGGTGACATTTGGAAATTTTCTCAAATGGCTCCTTGCAGTACAGCGTGTCGTTAACCAATTTCGCTTTAGTTTCAGTAGACTCAAAAACGTTCTGCAATAAAGCAAACTGTTCGCGATGGTAAACACTTATTTAAATTTTTTGCAGCGATATTTTGCACGCCATCAACACACACTCCAAGTACGAAAAAGGCAGGCACGTAGCCAGTACGTTCGCTTGGGTTCGTGTAAGTAAAAGCGGGTATAACTGCCAGCCGCGACATAAATAACTTTCGATAAGCCTACTTGGACAGCGTTCCGCCACCAACGGTCTCTTCAACATTGCCCGCAATCATGCCCGGTTGCTATTGACTTTGATATTAGACGTAATGACAAAAAACAGAAAAAGGCGTCGTGGCTTTCCCGGGCTGTCGGAAAAAAATTGGAATCGCGCGCCCGGCATAGCCGCGTAATTCATAGAATTAGCTAAGCAGTCGGAATGATGTGCTGAAATCCGTGGCAGCACAAATTTATAATAACAGATATAAAGCCGGGTTTTGCAACAATGTGCACAGTAATTCGCGGGTACGTATGTACGTACGGACCGTTCCGATGTATTATTAAAGCAACAGCGTAAGGCTTCATGTTCCTGATGCAATCGAGATCACGTTGTTTTGCTTACATGATGCGTTGTAATTTGCACATAGATTCGACTCTAACTGCGCGCCTTCTACAACCTTCTAAATGCTACCGATGTTCCATTTGCAAATGTCAATTTACATACACACGCGTGTAAAACCGCCTCCGTCGGTCGCGCCGAAACAACCGTTCATTTATTTTGCAACGCGAAAAAAAATCACACGTGTTTGCTCACTCGTGTATCATGTTCCGAGAAGTCAAACGGTCAAGCGGAAAATCACACTCTTTCATGCTTTGTGTCGTTGAGGCAATTTGTCGGGGGAGATCGATTTCAGCCTTTATTTCCCGGAATCACATTTTTCTTGCAAGTGAACGTACAGGATTCCAATAAAAGTCATGGAAATATAGTTATCAGTCGGTAAAATGGATTGGCAGTTCCGAGGAGGAATCTTCAGTAACTTCTGGTCCTAATGAGATTCTAGATTCTAGGTTTTCTTGGTGTCAATAACCGAGAAAGAGACTATGATCACATTTTTCGAAATTTTATTCATTGTGAAAATCCATTAATCCGAAAACTGCAGCTCTTGTGATAAGCGGATTGTGGTTACGTCAATCAGAATACACTTGACAACATCTGATTCTGGTTAACATAACCTGACATCCGCTTATTCGAATAGGGAATGAATTTTCCAGTTGACATAACCTGATTCCGCTTGCATTGAAGAGGCATTTGTAACACTGGGAAAATAAACCACTGATTCAATATTGGCTTCCAATACTGATAACCTGAAAAGAGACACTGAACATATAAACTCACTGGATGAACAAAGTAAACCGAGAAATTGTTTGCCTTTGTCTGTTGCACACATTTATATGACTGGTCTATAGTGTGTCCTTTAAACGTGTTTCCAGTCTTGGTTCAACACTGAATCAGTGGTTTATTTTTCCCAGTGTATATCGGCATCACAGCTCGGGGTCAAGGCGCTACAGCCATGGATTTGGAGACAGGGGTTTCGATTCCCGGTATCAGCGAAGCAGTTTTTCATTGGTTAAAAAGGCTCATTAAAATAAAGAATGAGTTTACAATAAAAATCCACGATTTAAAAGTTACAATTGAATATAGTTTCATTTTATTTATAATTTTACAAACTGACACTTGCTGGCTAGCGCTTGGCGAGTTTTACTTGCAAGCGCCTAGCGAGTTTTACTTCCAAGCGCCTTTTTATACACAGAGTTACATTACTAACTTGCACCTGGCGAGTTATCCCTACCAGGCGCTAGGCATGTAAATAATTTATCTCGTCAGCATCTCGGGGGCTGTCCATAAAAGACGTCCGCAGATTCGTGGCAATTTTTTACCCCCCCTCCCCCTAGTCCATGTATGGCTATGTATGTAAATTCGATTTTCTTAACCCCCCACCCTCATTGCGGACGTTTTTTGTGAACACCCCCTTGTCAGAAACTAGGCTATATTTTTACTTGGGTGGGTACATGTGATATGTTCGTAACTTCACTTTTCTTCCAATTTTATCCTTCAATGTTAATATACTTCAATATACCTCACTGTAAATGTTTATGGACAAAATAGTATTCTTATCGTAAAATAAGCAGAAACACAATTTTTGCTGCACAAGTTATTTTGGTAGTAGTTTTGCTGATGCAAAATAATATAATTAATTATGTCCGTTTATACTACATTTACTTTGCTACATTTTTGACATTTTATTCTGCAGGTTCTTCGTAAGAAGATGACATTTTTAGCCAGAAGAGAATTATTTCCTCCAACCAAACGTAACGGCGAAGATAAGGTAAAGTCACATTTATATATCATTATAGTACAACAATTTTTAGTTATGTTCTAATTTCGTTACATAATAACTTTCCTTGTATAATATATTTTCAGGATGATAGAAATAAGAAGCGGAAAACTGATGTACAACCTGATGGTAGAGCCGGTATCAATACCGAGGTAAGATGACACATTATGTAACGTGAAATGCTAATATAACATCAGGACATATTTAGTTAAGAAGTTAACCTTTTATCGTAAAGAAATATTACTATAAAACACTTTATGAAGCTGGAAAATTATTCTATTTAGGGGGAAGCATTTCAGGAATATCTTCGTGAAGAAATGGTAGTCGTTGCCGATGTGCACGCAGCCGAAACCGGGGATTCGCGTGGAAACCACACTGCCCAAAGAAAGGAAATTCCCGGAAACCGCCGAAGAAATTCAGAACCGGTTCTCCAAGAGTCGTACGACGAAATTCAGTCAATACAAGTAAGCGAGAAAGTAATTATCCTGAAAGCCCTAATATCACAAAATAAATATTTCTTTGTTACTATTGTAATATTAAATTTGGTTCAATTTGGAAAAAAATTTGGTTCAAGTGCTGCACAAAATACAGAGTGACAGTTTCACCTTAGGCTTGGGGTGGCTTACGTCCCAATATGGTGCAAGCGCTGTCTCAAATGGGACTTCTGCTGCCCCATTCCGAGAGACAGATCTTCCAATGTTGGGACGCGAGCCGCCCCAAGTTTTGGTAGGACAGTTTTGGGGCAACTGTCGGACCAAATTTTTTTCAGTGCACATTTTTACAATATGGTTACAATATATTTCCACAACTGGCACAAATCATGTAAACATCCGACTCGCATAACATTGGCCAATTTAAGGGCCGGAATCTATGAAATGACTTACGCTCGAACGCGCCAACTGAGGCGTCTTCTTCTGCCAAAGCGAACGAAACTGAAAGTTAAAGTGCCATCGTTTTGATTTGGCGTTCTATTTACTTCTATTAATAAGTCATGATGGAGATCAACCTTCGCCTGGGAAATAGTGCCTTCACCATAATAAAATTACCATAACCAATAATAAAATCCTTTTTTTTTCTTCTTGATAGCCACTAGAAGTACCAGGTACTCCCCCTTCTCGCAGCTCTCTACTCGTTCGGCACAGTGCTCGTGGTTCCCTGGAAGCCGACCGTAACCCAGTCATGCCAGAGCGTAGGGGCAATCATGCCCATGTCCAGGGTCTCACTGTAGGCCAACGCTTACCTGCAGATCACGAACCTCTTCCGCGAGGACAGCAACGTCAAGAGCCTATTCCCCCCAGTGTTGAGGCTCCAGGACGCAGTGATATGCAGTTTCAATATGAACGTCGCGCACCACATCCAATGCGTAATGATAGATCTTATGAAGAAGTAGATGGACAGGTAATATATATTTCTGTACCTTAACTCTATTGGAATATTTAGCAAAATATAACTAAATTGTAGCTTTAACATTTATTTAAAGACCTATAAAATCGTATACACAAGCTATTCACCACATCTACGGACTTTTTTCTTCCGTTGACTGCTGTGAATATTGTTTGATAACATTGTTTGTTTAAAGGATCTAATATAAACCCATAAGACATTCAGTTAAACTGAAAAATCCATGCCAAGTATATATCTAAGTATGTTTTTTTTTCTTGAAAAGTAATAATCGTATGAAAAAAGTAATTAGTGCGTTGGAAAGGTCTATTAATTTACTTTACGAAACAATTTTTGTTTATCGAAAAAAGATTTTATGTAACACGTGCACGGAAAGTACCCCATTATGAGTCCCATTTCAGGACGGAACTGGTCCCATTATTGACCAGGTCACTTATGAACGACCCAGCAGGGCAATAAAGAGGCCATTATTGCCCTAGGACAATAATGGCCCCATTATTGCCCTCCAGCAGGGCAATAAAGAGGTCATTATTGTCCTAGGACAATAATGAGGCCATTATTGTCCTAGGACAATAATAGCCCCATTATTGTCCTAGGGCAATAATGGCCACTTTATTGCCCTGCTGGGTCGTTCATAAGCGACCTGTCAATAATGGGACCAGTTCCGTCCTGAAATGGGACTCATAATGGGGTACTTTCCGTGCACGTGTTACATAAAGAAATGTACTCTTGATAATTTGAAGGCCTGAGATATTGTAAACAAACAGGAAGCATTGCTGCGAAACCGATTGCCGAACGACTTCTTAACGGCGTTAGCTGTTTGAGAATCGATGATATTACTAGTCTAATAAGCGAGTGGCAATCGACCGAGGGCGGAAAAAAATACTGCAAACAATCACCAAGCATTGTTGAGACTTCGATTCTCGTTTCGAATAATTTTAATTTTAGATACGGAAACTGGGTGTTATTAATAATTTTTCATTTCATTTCAACCTGAAATCATCTAAAATGAAGTATATTTTATTAGTAACTTAGAAGTTTAGTTGTATTTACACATTGAGTTTTTTTTATTCAATCTCTTGAGTAAAATCAAACTATGATTTGAGTTGTAACACGTTTAACTCCGAGGAAGAGTAAATCTGACTATTTTCGAAG
>JABFPB010003791.1:0-16261 GCA_022817645.1 Ceratoteleas bidentatus
GTAATCCCCAAAAATCATGTTCTCCGAAAAAACGACTTAAGTGCCTTTAAGCCATTATTGCACCCAACGACACAATTATATATTTATTTATTTACTTTTTTGAGAAACATATAATATGAAAAAAATTAATACTATAAATGTTATTTAATATTTCAAAGAAGTTGAGATTGTATTGTTTTTTTTTTGTTTTTTTTTTTTTTTTTTAAGGAAAAAGTCAATACTTTAAGTTAATATGTTTGAAGTAAAGCCAACTGAAGAATATCTGAAGATCTTAAGAAAAGTAATGAAATGTTATTTACTTTGTCTGACTGAAAGATACTGCTGACAGCATATGTTATTGTCAGCATGGTATTGTGTTCCTTTGTGGAGAACCTAAGATGCAGTAAGCATTCTTAAACTGATATACTGCTCTTATAACAAAGAGTGGATTTTTATTACAATTACCTAAACTGTTTTTATCATTTTAATTATATATCTTAATATACTTTGATCTGATTTATTGCAAAGTCAATAGCCTAGTTTTTAGTTTTGAGGAAAAAGAAGACAAAAGTTTATAAAATTATAAAAAAAATAGCTAAAAAAGATAGTTCCTGGGATTCTGGCAATAAGGTTGCTGAAATCTTTCAATATGTATAAAGTTAGATTTTATGCACAGAACTTTTACTTTGCACATGACATATTCACTTTGTACACAGCTTGTTTACTTTACAAATAGTTTGTTTGTACTGAAAATACGAAAGAAATATACCGCTTTGCTTAGGGAATTGAAGCACAAAAATGGTTCATTTTTGGTCAAACTTACATATTTTTCAAAACAACAAAATCGAATTTTACGCACTGGTGTCAAAAAGACACTATATTTTACTGTACTTTGTGCACAAGTACAGTAAAATTTAGTTTTGTGCATGGTCACGACTTACAAATTAGTACATTTTTTATCCAACTTGCAAACAAAACTCTTTCGCCTTAAAGAAGAACTAAATTGTTTACAGAGTTTCGCATTACAATGCAGATTAAGTGGAAACTCGGTAATAATTATACTTGTTTATGTCTAACAATTGTCATTTTTTGTTCAGATTTCCACAGGAAATCTTAGCCCACTTAGCTCCTCCATTTTTCCTAAGCCACACCCCTATCTTAGATCCTAATTGTATCTGACTTGAGAAGTACCTCTTGACATTTTTATTTCAAACTTACACGAAGAAAATTTTCCAGCTGTAAAAGTAGGACACATCCTTTTTACACAAGTTTTTTTTTTCATGTTATTTTAGCTTGAAATTCATGTGTTATTTTACTAACTCATGTTTTTAACATTTGCAAAACATGAATTCATGGAAACCTCTACTTAAAAAACAAGACGAAAAGTAGGGTTCCCACACACACAAATGCCAAAATGTTTATCACTAAATCTGGGAGCATGATTTTCATACATGAATAGCACAAATCTGTCCAGTGCAAAGGAAGAAGGGATTCATGATAATCTCGAAAGAAAACATCACAATGAATAGAACATGAGGGCCGCTATTTTCAGAGCTAGAACATTATCTCAGTTTAACAAGATCAAAATAAAAAAATGAAACAACTCTGGAAACGATGCTGATTTGGCACTGGTAACCCATATGGCAGAAAAATTCTGCCCCAGCCTTGAAATATTCTAAATCTATGCAACTAGACTGAAATAGTGTTTTCAAACTAACATTGGTAATTCAGAATCAGTATCGACTGTTTTGCCAATAAAATTTAATTTACCAAATTCAAACTGTCTTATACAAAAATCTCGACAAAAACAAATGCCTTTGGAAAACCTGGAAAAGTAAAAAATGTTTCTTGAACCCAAATGGTTATCCTGCAGTAAATTCTTTTTCCCAAATAACTTAACCTCCTCTTTTCCAGGCTACAAACCACTGACCATGAACTCCAAAAAGGATGAGACCCGCTCCGACGACAACAGCCAGGCCGCGGAGCAGGGCTCGCGGCTCTGCGGCAACGCCAAGATCCAGAACGAGGCGCAGGTTAAGGACCTGAACGTGAACAACAACGTCGATGACGGCGCTGGTCGCTGCCAGTACCAGAACCCGCTGTCCAACGGGCTGCACTCGTCGGACCCCCACTGCTCCAAGTACAAGTTCGCGAAGCCGGGCTTGGCCGATCTCGGCGCCGTGTCCAACCACACATGCAATTCAGTGCCTCTTAACTCCACGCCGGGTACCCTGACCTGTTTATGCGTGCCTACATATGCGGAGCCGGTGCCCGGCTGCTCCGCGCAAAGCGCCATGCCGATCGAAGACACGGACCTGAGGAACAACGTGGACTACGCCACGAGGATAGACAAGTGCCCGCCGAAGGTCTCGTGCAGCTCGGACTCGAGCCCGGACGTGGAGAGGGCGGCGACGGCGCCGTACCCGCAGGCCTGCGCGCTCAACGACATCGGGGGCAACATCGGCTCCACGAGTCACGGCACTTGTTGTATATTGAGACCTAATATTAATAATAATAGCTGCAGGGACACTGGAGCTGGCCCGAGCGGATTGTCCAGGGTAAAGATGAGAACTTTTTGGAGGTTATTAAGGCTAAGGGGGAGGAATTTGCTAAGAGGGGAGGGGGAGCAAGTTAAGGTGTCTTTTGACAGTAGTATTGCTAAATTCAAAAGGCTGGACCTGACCCGAAATACTCATCATTAATTAACAACATTATTGTTTCCGCGTTGACACAGCGGAACCAACGGGAGACAATGTTCTATACCAGAATATTTAAATACTGTGAATCCGGCGTGTCTTCCAGTACACGAACTTCGTTTACGAAAGTATACGATTGTTATGTTAATTAGAAATTTGAGTATCAGTAAAGATTTGTGTAATGGAACAAGACTTTTGATTTTGGAATTAGGTAACAATATCATAAAATGTGAAATTTTGAATTGTGACAAGTCGGGAGAAATTGTTTTCCTAAATCGAATCACGTTATACTGCGAAAATGTTTATCCATTCACATTTAAACGAAGACAATTTCCTATAAAAATAGCTTTTGCCATGACAATCAATAAAGCACAGGGCAAACCTTTGCCGAAATTGAAGTTGGACAATTATATGTTGCATTTTCTCGCGTGAGATCTTGGAATTCCTTAAAAGTTTATTTACGAAATGATAGATCAGTTAATAAAGTAAAGAACTGTGTTTACAAAGAAATATTCGACTGAAATGTTTCATAATACTTTCATATAGTGAAAAACCGGACAATTCAAATTTGTCCGTGTAATTCCTTATGTGAAATTTGAATTGTTCGGTATTTCAGGTATAATTTGAATTGTCCGGTTTTTCACGAATAATTTGAATTGTCCAGTTTTTCGTTGCAAACGTCGATTTCTGCCTGATCAAATTTTAATTTCCAATCTAAGTAATTATTAACATAATTTAATTGTTAAAAGAGAGAAGACAAATTCCAAATGTATCACAAAAGGTAAAATGTTACCCATGTACGAACTGGTAGCCAAGTAGAGAGCTTCAATATTTAACCATGATTGGTAAATCGTATTCACCCTGACTAAACAGCCAGAAATACTTAAGTTGTTTACATAGGCAAAAGGTTAGAGGTGAAATTCAGCAAAAGACTAAAGGTTGCAAAAAACAGAGTACAGAATAACAGTGCACTGAAAATAACATTGTTATTTACATTGTCACATGGGAACTGCCTTAACTGAGTAAAATTATTCATGAAAACCATTCACTCTACATCAAGAATCCCAAATAAGATCCACACAACGCATCGAGAATAAAAGAGTTTGCCTAACTTTTAATACATTTGAATAACTTTCTGAGTGGACAAAAATAAATGTTGAACTTTTCAGAAGGTTCGAGAGCGTCGAGATTCCAGTTCAGGAAACGAGGGGGATTTGTCAGATAGCGAAGATTACTGTATTTATACCTACAAAGGCAACGATGATTCAGTTATGGCACAAAATGTGAACCAAGCCTCGGTTCGAGAAAATGGCCAAGTCGAGGAACATCAGAGTGGGAGATCCAGCCCAGAAATGGATTTCCTGGAAATGGACTTTGACCCCGGGCCTTCTTGCGAACAGGTATTTAATTCAAAACTACAACTTTTATCGCTTGGCAATATCCATTACAAATCATTCATTTCTTTTAGGATACTGGAGACAGCGATTTAGCATCGATTAACGAAGACATTCAGAACATCGCAATGGATAATATTGATGCGGAACAAGTTTTTCTGAATGATCTGAGTGGTGGAAAAGTGGTGTCACGACAAATGACCTCCCAGTTGCCTCAGAACACAACGGATAGTGATCGAAATCTATCGAGTCATCAAAACGACACTCAGAAACGAACAGACAAGCCAAGCTATCTAGCCAATCCAGTTCCAAAGAAAGTTTATCCTTCAGCATGCTGGCAATTGAGTTCCACGAGCAGTTTGAGTATGTCTTCCAATATATAATTAACAAAACATGTAAAGAGGATATTCCAATTATCGATCACTTTTTTTCCTTTTTTCCGTTTAAAAGATTTTCAATCTTTAATAAGATGGCAAAAATATTAAAATAAATAGTAAGAAAAGTTTAAAAAATTAGTTTTCCATTCTAAATAATCCTCATTTTGGTTGAAAATGGAATATCGTCCCTAATTTACACATTGGCTTCAATTTTAATATTCAGATTTTCGTCCAACAGAATCTTGGGAAGCTTCGAGCCATCACCGTCACGTTGCAGCGTGCCCTTTGCAGCAATCGTTCGGGTATCATAGTACCAGCGGTGACCTTATTTCACCTGGCGACAATAGAGACACAGATCCAGAACTCTGGGCCGAAAATTCGTCTATATCCGTTCCCGAGAACGCAAACATAAACTCCTGCAAAATCAACCTGAGCTCCAACTTGTACCACCGCATGATGGCGAAAAAATTGATGCTCGATAAACAGGCGGCTTTCAATCAGAGCAGAGATTCGAATTTGGAAAACGATATGTGCAATGAAAGATTGTCCAGCCTGTTGCCGATAGAAAAGGTGATGCTGTGGACCGAACAGGAGGCTATTGCGAGACAAGTCACTCAGATCGGAACGTCCGCTTGTGGCGCCACTGCCGCGATTAACGCTCTTGTATGTATTTGCGTTCAAAAATACACTCTATTAAAAAATTAGGAGAACGTTTGCAAATTGCAAAAATGCACATTTTTAAGTCAAATATCTTTCAGATTTCAACTGAACAATATGATTAAAAATGATTAACCAATTTAAATAAATCTTAACTTATATAATTATTGAAAAGTTAAGATTCTATACTTTAGTTAACCATTTTAAACCAAAAGATGTTTCACTCTAATTATGTGCATTTTTTGCAATTATTACACGTTTTCCTACTTCTTGCGAGGAGAATAGCTGTAACACTTTGGGCAAGGCATGCAAATGACCGTTCGCATTTTTTGCAGTATGCTTTAGAAATCCCCTTCATATTAGAAGTGCTGATGAAAGGCGTAGCCACTAGATTGCGAGAGTTGGGGGCACCTTTACCCAGATATCTGATAAGTCGGTCAGTGGCAGGTGCGACTCATCGCGACCTAATACGTGGGATATCATTGGCTACTAATGGAATGGTCGTCACCAAGTTCTTTTCATTCTATCCAGAAAGGAAGGTTTCTCTCTTGCACTGGCTGCACTATTGGATTTCAAGAGGTACACACCAATTACCAAAATGCAATGTAGAAGTTTTATTAAAGTTTAACAATTAATTTGTTTAATCGAATGTTTCTATATTTTTAGGTGCAGTGCCAATCGCCACATTGAATTTGCAACATTGTGGCGAAGGTCATGATATACCGGATGCATGGCATCACCAAATGATTTTTGGTGTGAGCCAAACCGGTATATATTTGACTAATCCATTGCAATGTGTTCCGGAACAGGTACTAATAATGCACAATAATAATATTTATAAACATATCTAAATCTGATTGGGGAAAAATGAGATTTTTATAATTGTTCTATCATTCAAATAAACCTAATACAAACGGGAATTAATTCCTTAAGTTTAATCGTCTTATTTTCAGATACTTTGGCACCAACTTGTAAGTCCCAGTGTCTTACTAGTACGACAAGCTGACGTTTTAGCTCACTGGAATTCCACGACCGATTTAACGCCACTTATGAACATGGATTATAGATGGCGTAAAATGAACGTTCTAGGTACGAAAATTGATCATCCATAGCGACCTCTCGTGGACAACCTTGAAACATACATTACCATTTATCCACGCGGGGCTTATCAGAAAAGTGCGCCTGAACTGCTGAATGATTAATACCTCGGTTTCTGTCGTAGGTCAAGTGGTCAACATCGTCCGCGAAATAATGCACGGCGACACCACGCCCGGAACGACTCACATACGTATCCCCGCATCATATAAAGCTGGAATAACATTGGTGATGCATAGAAATTCGTCCGCGGCGTCGGAACTGTTATGCGCTGAACCATTACCGTTACTTTAATCGATAGAGGAGATTTTATTGAAAAGTTTGCAAGCGACTCGAGTTAACATTATTTTTTTAATAGCAACCAATCCGCACAAGATTCCACAGAAACTGTTCCTTCTCTCTAATTTCCGATGAACCAAAACGACGAAATTGCGTTAAACACTGTACCTCATTAGAAACCATTGGGTTGTTCTACAAAACGAATCCTGTGCATAAATGAGACCGATTACTTGTAGTACATGTGTAATATTTAAAATGTAAATACCAGTGATTCTTAAAGCTTGCATATAATACTGATTAGTCGTTAATTTCTGCCTTAGAGACCTCATATTTTTTGTAATCTTCTTTCTAACTCGACAACGACTTATTAAATAATTTACGTAAAAAACGATATTCCGTTTCTCATTATTCTGCACGGTACCTTTACGTTAAATTTTCTCACATACCAATGTTGCTAAAATTAGACGTGACTGGGATTCAGAAACATTTCTCCAATTATGATCCATCATGCAAAAAACTCTCGAGCAAAGGTACATTTCGTATCACTTGCAGCCTTACATAACCAGTTAATCGACAAACCGTAAGCTCAGACTGTCAACCTAAAAATCGCCAAAACTGCATCAGGTTCTCATTTCTTCGAGATTTTGCAACGTCCCAAAGCTGAATGAAATTAATTCGATTGGTTTAGAAAACACGTCATGAGATTTGCACGTTTTGCTCCAATTCTCATCCAGTCAGGTAAAGTCAGCCGGGGTTCTCCGGCTGACTTTACGCTCCTGCTTTGGGTGGACAGAAGGCGCAGTTATCTGTACATGCGCAAGTGTCTGCGTGCCGACTGGAATAGTAGGCAGCCGGCGAAGTCGGGCGGCAACAAGTTACGTATCAAAACAGAGTGCAAAATGGAGACGAAACGACTGGACCTCGTGATTTTCGGCGCGACCGGGTTCACCGGGAAATACACGGTGAAGCATGCCCAGAAACTGTCCAAGGACTACGGATTCTCGTGGGGCGTTGCCGGGCGGCGCCAGGAAGCGTTGCAAAACGTTTTGAAGGAATTCGCGCCGGAATCCGGCAAGTGATCGAGTTGGTCAGATGGGCGAATTGTAGAGTGGTGTTTTGTTGAAGATAGAATGGGATTGGAGTTCTTATAATGGAAAATGGTTTAAGATTTAGGGAAAATGGTTTGGGTGATATGTTTGGGATGAGGGAATCGATTGGTTTGAGAATAGGCAAGGGTATATCAGAGAATTTTGAAAAATGGGAATTTTGGGAGATTTTTGAAAATAAGAAATGAGTTTCTTTGGGTTGAGTGTGGGGAACCTTTTAATTTCAGTTCAAACTTTTTGGCTTTTTTTAATAAAAAAAATAGAAAAAATAGAGATTTTTGAGAAACAGATTGAGTATTTTGAATTATCAATAGACTCAAAATTAAAAGAACTTTCAATTTTAACTCTTAAATGCGTAATCTGAGCAGAATTAATTTAAGTAAATGTTTAAAAATAAATGAGTTTAAGGTAAATAAATGCTTTTGTTACTCTTATCTTCGCTATGTTTTAAGTTTAGTGTCTATAAATAAAGAATTGTTTACTGTTATATGAACCGTAGAATTATGTAAATTGGAAAGAACTGAGTAAAGCTGATATACTGTTACAAGAAAAAAGAAAAATGAAAAGGTATAAACCAGTAATTCCTTATTTGTAGGGTTAAAATTCTTAATTAGTTTCGAAGTCAGAAGATCGATGTTTTCGATTAAAAATTAGCAGAATGGTTAATGTGAAAGTCAATAGACTTTGCGATTTTATCGCACTAATTATCCGGCGATTGTAATCAAAATATTAACATACTATCTTGGTGTCGAGATCAGTTTACGTCATGCTTGCATCGAATTAGTAACTGGAGCTTATCGATTTTGTGCGATTGTAAAAAATTGTGCTACTTTAAACATTGTTTGTACAAAATTTGCTTATAAAGTTGCATGACGGTGCATCTGCGGCAAGAAGTAATTGTTTTTTCAGAAGAGATCGATTTTTTTCAATTCTGATACTTGCAATAAGATCGGTAAAGATTTTTTGTTTTTCTTTTTCTTGAAATTGCGTTAATAGCAATAGTACTTTCAATGTCAAAATGATATCTTTTTAATTACGATTTCAAACAAAAAAATAATGATTACAATTACTGATTTTTAGAAAACATTCCAATCATCATAGCCGATGTCAAAGATGAGGATTCGTTGAAAAAGATGACAGAAAGGGCTAAAGTAATTGTTAACTGTTGTGGTCCATACAGATTTTATGGAGAACCAGTTATAAAAGCATGTATTTCCACGAAAACGCATCATGTCGATGTTAGTGGAGAGCCACAAGTATGTGTAAATTACTCCATTTACATAACTTAACTTTATCTGAACTTAAAATGGAAATTTCGAGAGAACTGGAAATTTTAAGTGCCTTGTATACGCATTGTGACTATATTGTTTTTAACTCTATTATTTTTATCTAATAATTGTTGTTAAATCTAATAATTAAACACTGTTTTTTATTTAATCGAATTTAAGGTATTAAGTGATAAATAAAATATATTAATCATGTGTAGTGTACAATATTCCATATTTAGGTGTTAAAATTCTAAAAATGTTTATTTCTCAGTTCATCGAAAGAATGATGGTGGAATACAATAAGGCTGCCCAAGATGCTGGAATTTATGTGATAAGTGCTTGCGGCTTTGACAGCATTCCTTGCGACATGGGCTGTATTTTCGCTCAGCAACAATTCAATGGGCAGATTAATAGCATTGAATCTTACATTAATAGTTGGTCGACGACCAACGCAGGCGGACCTTCTCTTAACACCGGCACCTGGGAATCAGCCATTTATGGCGCTGCTCACAGAAACGAATTGCGAGCTCTGCGTCGCAAGCTGTATCCGAATAAATTGCCTGACTTAAAGCCGAAATTGGTGACAAAGTAATTGAAACAATTTTATTATCATAATTGATAATTACAAAATTATAATGAGGTGTCTTCAGAATTATCTATAAATTAGTGTCCCACTTTATTGTAATCACCATGACTGATATATTTAAAGATTATTATATATCTGCATTTTGAAATCTTGTTTTGGTACAAGTAATGTTTTAACTCTCTATGTTATACAACTTTAAATAAGTTAAAAATAGATCTGTAATAGAGGTATTTTTCGTGTATTTTTTTTCATTTTTCTATAGGAATTACACATTTATTGAATGTGATTTTTCAATTGGGTATTATGAAATGACCCAATTGAAAAATAAGTAATTCATTATATTACAATTTGTCCCGTACAAAGAGAGTATAACATTTTGAAAAACTAGAAAAGAATGTTTTTTTGCGAATTTTCATTGATAATGAACTACTTTTTAGAGATAGGAATGACAAAAACATTGTAATGAGTTATAGATACAATTAATTAATTCAATAAACATTTTATAGGTCTGTGCATCGAAGTGCCATTTCCCCTGGTTGGTCCGTGATTTTCCCAGGGTCTGATCGTGCGGTTGCAATGTCTAGTCAGTACTTTTTCTACGATAAATACAAACAAAGACCCATTCAAATTCAGACCTACTTCACAATAAGGTAAACAATTTTCAGCAAACAGTTATGCAATTCATTTTATTTTATATGGTTCATTTAATTTATTTTAACTTATCATAAATGTCGCAGATCCATCTTCAGTTTCATGGCATTAGCTGTAATGGGTTCGATTTTCCTCACTCTCACAAAATTCAGCTTTGGAAGAACACTTCTCTCAAAGGTATCACGTTTATAAATTCGTAAAACGATATTATCCCACTTTTTTTATCATTTTACTTATGAAAAAATACGAATATTCCCTTTAATTCCCTTCTCAGTAAATTGATTAGTTTCATAAGATTTTCTTACTGCATATTTAAATATTGTTTGTCCTAACTAAACAATTTGCTTTTAGTTATTATTATTTCATTAATGTTATTATTATTATTGACTTATTTTACTGCATCTGTCTATGTGAAGTACCCAAGATTCTTTTCGGCTGGGAGTGTCAGTCCCGAAGGACCAAAACCCGAAACCATGGAAAACAGTTATGTCTCCCTGACATTCAAAGTGTCAGGATGGCCCGAAAAATTGGCAGAGCCAACGGATAACCATGCTGATCCACCAACTAAGCAGATGATCACGAAAGTAACTTTGAGAAATCCGGGATACGGATTTACCTGCATATCTCTGTTACTTTGCGCTGTAACGATTTTAAACGAAGCAAACAAAATGCCAGACAAGTGGGTACACCTAAATCTAAATTGTAGACTTATAATTAACATTATTTAATTATAATTCTACTTTTTAAATAAGTTTCTACACTAAAATAAATAAATAAATAAAAAACAGACATTAATACGACTCTTTTCTGATAATTTACAGTGGTGGTGTGCTGCCACCTGGTGCAGCATTCGAGAAAACCTCTCTCATCGAATCGTTGAAGAAGAACGACGTCAAATTCGAAGTCGTTTCCTCCAACTGATCTCTCTTCCTCTCATCACTCAGAATCCTTATCAAAAATCGCTTAAGGAATGAGGTGAAGGTCACATTAGTATCTCTGAACTGTAACTCTAAGCACAATGAAAGAACTGTTCCGCAGTCGCATTTTTCTTATTCTTGTATTCAAATTTTAATAAAGGTATCGTATAATAGCACATAATACAGATTTGTTTCACAATATCCGAAAGAAATGTACAACCTTTTTACATCTGATTTTCCATTGACTATTACTCGAAATAAAAATGCAGCTTCTCAGTGGAATAGGAATACAGACAGTTAACTTTATTGTAATCTGAACCGCTGACTTAGAGTCCTCGGTTTGGTTCAACCAAAAAATTCGTACAAATGAAAGTCGGTCTGAATGGTTGCCTTCAGTAGAAACTGTGGGTTCTGAGAAAGGTCCCGAATTGGTATGTACAACACACTCTATTTACACCAACAACCAAGATTTATTCGTTAAACGAGTCAAGCGGGATGCTGTGGATGTTAATCAGGTCAGATGTTCAGTCTTTCAAAGTTCGAACGGGGCTCTGTATATAGGTAGCTTTTGGGTTGTTATGAAATCAGCGTTGGACTCCGGATTGACCACATCTTTAGGAAATACGCCAGCGAGTGTCCCACGGGATATTTGCAAACGAAGGGGTGGCGCTGCGCGACTATTCCGGGTCGGGCGTTGCCGACGAAGCTTCGCTCGAAGCGGTGCTCGGCTGCGGCTCATTCTCCTTCGACTTTGCATCGGGAACCCACAAACCACTGTCAATACAGCGTTTCATGTGGTACCTTGCCTCATCTTCTGGCATAGTTGCAATTGTCTCTTGCAGCAAAGGGATATCTTGGGATTCGAAACACTTTTTCAGTACCTGAAAAGTGAAAAGAAAAATGAAATTGTGGCTTAGCATCAAAGTTGTAGATATAGTGGAAAAAATTGTTTTTGCTTAAATGTATTTAGTTACTGGGTTTATAAAATAAAAAGTAAAAGTTGATCATTTAAATTAGATGATTTCAGTACTTCTTTATTAGAAAAACAAAATTTATTTGTTATATATTTTTATTTTAGAAATTAATTAATAAATAATTGCTGTCGTTATGAATGGTTATTTTTAAGGCTTTATAGAAGGAATTTCCATAAGCGAACCTCGGGAAGAGTTTCGAACACTTCGACTGGATCGAGGCCACCTGGGCCCAACCGAGCTTTTCTCTCTTCCTCCTCCGCCTCCTGGAGAGCCTCGGCCACTTTTTCGGCAGCTCGTTTTCTGATCCTCTCCTTGAAAGCTCGGAGCTCGTCGTCGAAAGACTTTTTGTACTCGACTTCCGCAACTTGTATGCGACTGAAGAACGATCCTACGCACGCTCGAGGGTCGACGTCCAACTGCTTTGAGAGTTCCAGGATGTACTGCATGCAGATGCACTGGTGCGCCACGTGTTCCATTAGGTCGTGTTTCTGTTGAAAAGAAAATAGTAATTAAGAAAGATAATTTTATTGACTGATTTGTCATGGATTCAGCAGTAAAAAAGTATCAAGAAAAGTAAACTGTTGTTATGGATAGATATTTTCTCCATTATTTAAATTACAAATAACTGTAAAGTTTTGTAGTTAAGCTTGTTTTTAGTCAAATTTTCAATTATATATCTCGGCCTCTATCTTTCATAAAGGAACTACTGTAATTAAATGATTAACATAGATTTAGGGGTTGGTATGATAATGATCATCTGATGTTTAGAAAGTAGGTCCCATTTTTAATTAAAGCAGCCTGTTCGTCTACTGAATGAAATAAATGATACACTTTTCATTTATAGGCAAATTCCTTTATATGTAATATAATTGTTCAAAATATCTTTATGTATAATAAAGCAAATTGAAAAATATTCTATTTAAGATACAATATTTACGATCAACAGTTTTTTGACGTGAATTACAGAAGCGAACTTTTAATAAGAATTAGAACATGATATTGTTGGAAAGCCACAATTCCTTATTCAGAACTGACCTTGGTTAATTTATTTCATGACTCAGCAATGACACTGATCATATATATATATTTTAAAAGTATCGGGTCTTGATAAGCAAGGTGTAAGATTTTTTGTCTCTTTTACAATACTGCTAAAATTATTTACAATTTCTAGTTTTCTCTCCACCCAGACTACTTTTCTATATATGTACTTATTAAGTTTTAAGTATATGACTTAAACTTAAATTCAATATTCCTCGATATTTGTTGAGAATCTTGAAATTCAGAAAATCTTCAGGTGATGTGAAATCTTTATTTATATTTTTTGTAATTACAGCAGTTAAAAATTATAACTATCAATCCAAATAGATTCATTCAATGTTCTCACTTTATAATGATCTTTTAATTTTACAAATTTACTTTCACATGTAAAATTAAATTAGTAAAATAAGTATTGTGAGAAAATAAAAGCATCGTTCATCACGAGAATTATGTAAATCCAAAAATCCAAACTTTTAAAACATAAAAATTAAATTTATATTGTGAAATTTGAAAACCAAATACCATTAATCTTAGAAAATCCTAGAATAAGTAAAAAAATGTAAAAATATAAGAAAATGTAAGTGTAATATTACAAAGCATTAAATGTGAAACTAAACATGAAACTTGTAAAAATACTATCTATATTTTGCACTTTTACACATTTACAAAAAATGTAATATCCTACTAAATGTTTAATTTACATTATATTTTAGTACATTAAACGTTTAAAAATATTTTTAAACATGTTAAAAATAATGTACATTATTTTCGTTCAAAAAGCATAATTATCTTTTTTTTCCCATCCCATAAAACTTACCTCTTCCATTTCCAAATTAATACACCAGATGACTAAGTAGTTCGCAGTGTTCTCGCAAACCAAATGCAAATTTTCCTGGAGGAAGGCCTTGCTGTCGTCGAATTTCCGCAGCATGCCGAACTGCTTCACTTTCTTCTCGTTCTCCTTGATGAACTGTTTCATCCGCTGCTCCTTCTCCTCGTCAGTCAGCGAATCCTCGTCCTTTCTCTGCGCCTTCTTGTTGATCACGGTTTTCGTGAAGCCGTCCTGAGCAATGGTGTCCACGTTCCAGGGAGTAAGTTTCTCCTTCTTCTTCAGCGCTTCGTCGATCTGTTTGATTTTGTCCTGCTCCTTCTCTAGCTCCTGCAACGCCTTCTTCAGAACCGTCAGATCCGGCGAATCCTTCTCCTCCTTCTCTAGTTGTGCGAGCTTTTCCTTTGTGTCTTGCAACTTGCGCAAAGTTCTGCAAAGGTTACAACAGTCTCTGAATTATTGATTCATCTAAGAATAAGTTGCATGTCGATGAATTTCAAGATAGGTTATAGCTAATATTTACACTTATGACGACACTATCACTGAAATAGTAATTTTTTCTGAATTCGATTTGTAATTTTGATACTTTTTACTTTGCATTTTATTGTGCTATGCGTTTCCTCTTTTGTTTTAGTCTTCAAGTAAAGTGAATTATCTACTTTATCATTAAAATTGTAAGGTAGTTTGGTAATATACAGTCTTTTCTGAAAAGTTGTCAGATGATATGGAATCACGTAAGCCTTTGATTTTAAAGTTTTAAATAATTATGAGTTTATTTTATGTTCAGATCTTTACTCTGCTTTATGTTTCTCGTGTGCCTCCTGTTCTCTTTTTTGTTCTTCCATCCGTTCCAGTCTTGCTCGATGACGCATTCGGAATAAGGATGGAGTGTCGATGTTGGGATGGGTGTCATCTTCGTCATCGGAAATCTGAAAAGTAATAAAATATTCTTATTTATTTCAATAAATAAGTAATGAAACCTAAGTAATAATCAATATTTATAATGTAAACAAACTTATTTCTCTGTAAGAAAAGGTGAAATGTTAGAATAAATTGATTGAATATACAATTGAGGATCGATAAAAATAAGAAGAGGAATAAAAGTTGAATTGTCATACACTAATGGGGTGTTCTAAAGACAATTAGGATATAATTAATCTGAAACAGATTACTATCAGCTTCCACTCTAATCAAACAATAACAGCTGACCAATTGATGCTATAATGATTACGTATTGTGCTTTCAACTTTGTCAATAGTACAATCTTGTTCAACTTGTGCTTATAA
Source organism: Ceratoteleas bidentatus (assembly GCA_022817645.1). Lineage (NCBI taxonomy): Eukaryota > Metazoa > Arthropoda > Insecta > Hymenoptera > Scelionidae > Ceratoteleas > Ceratoteleas bidentatus. The sequence goes on from JABFPB010003791.1 coordinate 15,133, forward strand.
ATATTGACCTTCTATATACATGTGTAATCAATCAATTCGACTTGTTACATAAATTCCATCGATTTCATTGATTATTCATGATGACTCTTTTGAAAAATTACTTTTCTTCCTTCCTTTTCGCTCGATAACCATTCCCTAAATTGGTTTCTCTCATTCGATACAAAAGTTGACAAACATAAACTTTACGCCGGCATATATTTTTTTTATTTTACAAAAAACTGTCTTTAAACACTTTAACAACTTGTCATTTACCTCGAAAAATCCATTTTTTAGTTTTCAATCGATAAAATTTTTCACAGGAGTTTGAGGCAAGTTACACTCTTTTTAATTTTTTTAACATAGAACTTCATTTTCCAATGTCGTTCTGCACATTTTTAAGTGAAACTTATTTGAAAAACGAAGGTAAAATGACATAATATGAAATTCCAGGATTCGTATCTGCGACAAGCGCGCCCCTTTTCTAGAATAATCCCGGCAGTTGCGATCTGGCCGAACCGCGCGACACTTACCTCGATGTTCTTCCACTTGCTGTAATCCACCATAATTGACGCCTCGCGGGAACTCACTGGCTGTCGAAACACCGAAAACAGGACGCCGCGACGAAAAGTGCCTTGGAAATGTCAATTACGCGCCGACACTGAGCGAATTTGTTGTTTCTTTGGCAACTTTGCGCCGCACTTCAGAGCCGTACAGCGCTAATGATTCACAACTGGGCGGCGCGCATCGATCAGCGCGCACGTCACAGTTGTTCGCAGCGCGGTATGTCAAACTACGAAGCGCCCGTAAAAAAACCCGTCGGTAAAGTCGGAAGAATAAAAAACGCGAGTGGCGCCAAATTGATTAAAGTTGTTGAAAAAAAGCTTTTGAACAATTTGAGAAAGTTTGACAATTGGAAGATTTGCTCTTTTTAAGATACTTTTGTAAAATATATGTATATTTTTGTCCACGAAAAATGGATTCCTACCTCATTTGCGGGCGCAAACTGCCTTATTGTATGCCTCCTCAGGGGAGCGAGCGGCAATAGTATATTTCGTACCAAGAGCGCAAAATAGGTTTTTTTGTCATACCTGCACAAAAAATGACCTTTTTCGTGCCTGTATATCGGGCGAAAAGTGGTTCTTTTCCGCCC
>JABFPB010003792.1:0-16254 GCA_022817645.1 Ceratoteleas bidentatus
TTTTGAGGAATAACCAGTTAAGTTCCCATTCAAAATACATAGGAAAACTTAAATTTAATTTTGGTAACTTAAACATTTTACCTTTATTTAGCATTAGAAATGGTATCCAATAGACATAAAGAAGAATTATATAAAAATGCAAAAGTTTACTTTTGAAACTTTAAACGCAAATATCTCAAAATCACAAAAAGTGACTTAACTGGTTTTTCCTCAAAACCACAGATATATAATAAACTTTTTTTTCTCACATTCCAATTTATAAATTGTGCATTTATTTGTTGTTTAATATTTTAGACACCAGGAGGTGAGAGGTGGTACGTCGATAAAATTGAACTCATTTTCAATTCCGGGGACCGACACTTTGAAAACAATGAGCAACCTAGTATGTAACCAAAGATAATCTAACACATAGGTTACTATTGATTAACTCCAACAGCTCCTCATTCCTACTCTATTTCCAGATAAGACAATTCGTCTAACCTCCTCAAAGCACTCTTCGATGTTATTTCCCACTCCAGTTGGTAAATCGTATGTTTGCGAAGAGGAAAAGGAAATTGAACTGACTGATGGAAAGAATTACGGAGCTATACTGTTAATGTAAATACTTCTATAAAATTTTCCTATAAAATCATAATTCAAAAAATGTATTGCATTTAAATTGATTCGATATAAATGCAATTTTTATTCCAGGGGTTTGAAAGTGCAACCGTTTAAATTTAAAAATAATGAATTTGCTGCGGAATTTTCATGCAACGCCCTCTCTGCTCGCGCGGACCGAGACGAAACTGCGCCGGTTGCGGTGGGTTCAACTCTGGCAGCCGCTGTTCTTCTAACGATCGCAGGATACGCTGGATATCGATATTTCAAAGTTAAAAAGGTCAAATATGACACAATGGAATAAACCGGTTGGAATAAACTACTCTTGATAAGTTAATTTCAAATATATTACCTCAATTCGGTTGTCATGGAAAAATTATCATTTGTCTGCAAATATATCCATCAATCTTAATTGATATCGAATAATGTCGGTCCATATCGAAATTATCGAAACACATCGATTTATATCGAAAATAACGAAATATATCGAACAGGATATATATCGGAAATACCGAAATATATCGAGCTATGTCGAATGTATTGAAATATATCGAACAATGTCGATTGTATTGAAATATATCGAACAATGTCGATTGTATTGAAATATATCAAACGAACTCGATTTACCGGTATATCGATGTATCGGAAATATCGAACGAATTCGATGTATATCGTTGTGTATTGATTGCACTGAATATGTCGAAATATATCGAATTACAAAAGTACACCATGCATATAAGTTGTGAATTGTAATATTTTTAAATCAAAAGAATTTTCTTTGAAAATATTGATTAGTTGCAAAATTCAATTGAATTTCTCGAGCAAAAAGTTGATTTAATTTTGCATTCAATTCGCTGAGAGAAAGTATTGACAACCAATGTAGTAATTGCGTCAACTCGCTTTTTGCTGATGTGAAGAAATGCAAAACTTCCATAATTGATCTTTATTTAATTTGATTATCAGTGACAATAAAACTTGTAAATTCGTAGTCTTTGCAATGTTCCCAATATCAAAGAGAAATAGCGATGTCGTTTCTACTACATATTAATCGCGGTGCGATGGAATGTTTTTTTGTCACATTTTTGCATTTGACATGTAAATACTTGGCATTCGTAATACTTTTTGTGAACGATTATCAGCAGAAGAAAGAGTTTTTTAGCTACCTAGATTTTTTTCAATTTTTATTTTGTATAACTCAGACATTTTGAACCGAAACTGACCTGAAGCCTTTTACACATTTTCCCATCGTAATACACATTCTATAGAACGTTCCTCGACGGTATTTAAATGAATTGGACAATGATTTTTATAAAATGAGTAAGTTTCATTTCAGTTGTTGGCGCGTGTTCATACTTAAAAAATTAGGAGATTTATAAGAAAAATGAGATTATTAGATTATTGAGATGAGATTATTACAGATTATTAGAAAAATGTAGAAAAACTTAATTTTTAGTTATAGTTTTACATATCAATATTTTAGATTGTAATTGGTTTTTAAATTAGTAATACTGTTTTTAATACTATTTAATTTTGTTGTATCTACAAAAATATTACAGTTGGTATATTTACTCGGAAATCTTCCTTTAGGTGAAACAAAACTAAGTTTCAAGTCAGAATTGACATAACCTTATTTTTGGATATATGATTAAAGTGAGTTTCATTACATCTTAAAACATAACCTCAAGGAATACATACTTTTCCAAAAAGTATACCTTGAAAATATTTTGTAAAGTACGTTTTAAAGAACTTTATCAAAAAGTATGGTTACATCAGGTTTGACTACGTACATGCGTTTATCTTTAAACTTATTTAATGAATCAAATCTTTTTCTCGGCGCCAAAATGCATTTTGTACAATAAAGGTATATATCATTTCAATTATCAAATGTAGAACCATGTGAAAGGGGGTAACTGAAATGGTCTTCTCAATTGTCATTTGATATAAATTGTATCTTATAGTATTTCCGAAATGATTTGATCTAATACGCCTGGTCTTTATCTTTGAAATGCTCGATCGCGCCATCTGTCGTCCGAAACAATTGACTGATTAAATGTTTATTATTCGTTAAATAACTGAAATAGTTAACCTAAGTCAGAGAAATGATTTGTAAAAGAAAACTGTTTTGTTTTTCACCTTACACGCCGTTATAATTTAGCGTTATTGTTTTATCACCGTTTGTATCAATCAATAACTTGTAATTTTTGCCACGGCGAGCCTTTTTCATGGCGCTGTGATCGCTGCGGTCTTGGCGTATAATCATTTTACTTTGATTTGAAAGTATGAATTACATTTCATAATAAGAACTATGTAGATACACTTTGTCAGGGTTGCCAGCCCCATTTTGGACGCGATCACTAAAAATTATATAAATAATACCTTTTTACGAAGAGTTGTACCAACCTAGCGAAAAAAATGAATTAAAAAATCCACTGTACAAACTTGAATTTCCTCATTTTCGATGTTAGCTCTGTGTGCCTAAAACCCCCAAAAACAAGAAAAATTGTTTCAAACAATCTTTTTCGTTAGGTTGGATTTAATAAAATCGCTAATGTAATACAAGCAAATCAAAAGCTCTCATTAAGTGTCAACAGACATGTCCGTAGGCAAGTGGTATTTTCTCAAGTTTTCGCGTGCAAATTAGCATCACAAATGAAAACTCGAAAATCAACATCGCAAGCTCCAATGGTTGTACTAATAGTGATTTTCATATGTGACAATGTTGCGATGCAATATAGACACATTTCGCACTGTTTTTCGACAGTGTGTCTGCCAATGTCTCGATTATTTCAGATGTAAGTTTCAAGCGAGTCGAACTTTTGTTTCGTCGTTTCGAAAAAATTATGTGTCGTCATTTTCGTCTCCACAGGGAAAAAAATAATGAGGCCGTATGGAAATTTGCAGTAAAATGAATACTGTTTATATATTGTGATATATATCGATGTATTATGAGATATATCGGAAGAAAACGAAATGTATCGATATATATTATAAATGTTGTAATATTGCAATGCATATTAAACTGCATTGAAAATATTGTAGTTAAAACAAAGTTGAAATAAATCCATACCTATTGGAATAAATCAGTTTGTATCGATATTATTATTTATATCTAAATATGTCAAATAATGTCGATGTAAATCGAATTATATTGAATATTATTGTTATAAATCGGGATACGATATATCGACATAAATAGAAATAAATGTCATAGTATCGATACATCGAGAAACAGCAACATATTTACAGAATCTGTCGATATATCGAATGGTCTCGATATGAACGCTGAAAATTTCAATAAATCGATATATATCAAAATATATCAGAGTCAAAGTATACTTTCCTCACAGTGTACGAATAATATTGTTCGAAGATATTATTCGAGAACATGGCGAAACGCAAATATTAGTGAGAATTTCTTTTAGCTTCAGAGACTGCTCTCGCCGTAAATGAAAAAACTTTCGAGGTAGAGAGCAAATGAAACATTGAAATACACGAATGTGTATATGTGCAATAGGTTTTATGCAGCGTGTATGTAAATATGCATATCTACAAGCATACAACTAACATGTACGGCGAATGAAATTAAATAACATATATACCTTACGTATGTAAAATAACAAAATCGTACATATCGATATATTATATATATACATACTTATACTTGCGCGTGCATACAGATACACATTGCTCCCACATGTACATGTGTATGCCCGTGTGTGTATGGACCTCTGTCTTCCAAACTTATATTTATTATTAAAGGATAACGTGTAATTTAACTCATATGTAAATATGCAAATGTACATGACAAATAGAACAACATGCAACAATCTGTGTTTGTAACTATGAGCGTCGTGCACAAGTGATTTAATTTTAACTCTTCCGTTATTTCCAGGAATCGAGAATTAATTAAAATAAAAATGTTCTAATTATAAAATGGACCCAAGACGAATTTGAATAAAAATGTATCAAATTTGCAATAATAGCCACCAATGAAAAATTACTAGTTTTCACAACATTAATTGTAAGTAATTGTATTAAATTGTAAATCAAAATGGCGGCAAATTGAATTTAATTATATCAAATTGGAACACTCTAAAAAATATCCAGCTACCGTAGACGGAATCCGGCAACCATATCCGGAAAATCCGATCAAATATCGCGTGAGAGGAATTCCGGCTACCGTAACCGGATTCTGCCTACCATGATCGGAAGTGAGGTTATGGAAATACAAATCGTTTAACCGTCAGTGGAAATTATTGTTTCGGTACATGGATGACTTTATCGGAAAATATTCTTACCGTAAGATGACCATTTTTTAGAGTGAGTATGGCACCAGTCAGGCACAAGTCAGGCAGAAGTCTGGCCTCCGTCTTGCCGCACTCTTGCCTGACTAATTTTTTTTTCGCGGGCATGTGTTGGACTTCAGCATGGCTCGCGATCATGAGCCTGCCTCTAATGCCATACCTTTGCCATATTATTGCCGTATCGATGCCATTCGACTGCCCGATCGATGCCTTACTATTGCCTACCTGATTTTTTTCACGCGGGTAGGTTAGGTTATAATCAGTCAGTTAGTGGATTCAGACTAATTTACTATTTTAATTTGAATTTCAGGCTAAACTGTTTGAAATTCAGACTTTTTGAAGTAGGTTTTTTCGCAGTGAGTTTACCATAAAATATCTCGTGTCCCAGGTAAATTCTTCTTACTTTCTGTCAGATGAAAGGCAGTTAACTCTTGTGCAGCATATTTCGATTTCACGAAAATCTGTAATTTTTCGACTTATGACAGCCCGGCTTAACGGCGGCTCGTGACGTCGCTATTTTTGCGATGCGTCGTTAAATTTTTATAAATTAACGACACCGTAAGAAGCGACGTATCGATTGTCCGCTTTAGAAAATCCATCAACTATTCATGAACGAGCCTGACACGCTCTTTTGCGCGAAACGCGCGTTCCCCTATTGTCTATGATTAATCGTCTTATCAACGTTTGATGGCTCTGAAACAAGCGTTTCAACATCCCCGGAATTCGCCGACTTTTAATGGCCATTATTTCGGGCGATTGCGGTAAATGTTTTACGATATTTTAACCAGCGATTTGGCAATTAATAAGACCGATGGCGACGATGCTTTGCATGTTGCAACACATCGACTAAACAACGCAAAATAAATCGTCACCGGGATTTCCATTTGTCGTTTGATTTTTTGCGCATTCTTCAGCTACGGGTACTGTAAATAAATAATGCCGCGGGGAAGCACTTTATGTACGTAAGAATGACAAATGTAATGGATGTGAGTTTCTAGTGAAAGGACTGGATTTGTTGGAAATTGAGTTAGAAATTGGAACGAGGAAATGGAAACGCGACGTATTAACGTTTTTACTTAAAAAGGGGGATTGGGATGAAAGGGAACTCGAAGTTTTGAGGTGAAATTGGGGCAGAGCAATATTGTTAGTTGACATTTGCGGCAATGTTTATAATTAAGATTGTTGATTGCGAATCTCGGGATTAATTGTAAAACTGGAGTTCGAAATTTGGCTCACGGCATTGGGAAAATTTCATTTCCGATGAATTAGAAATACGTTGATTTTGATGTGGCGTGTTAAACATAACTTAAATTAATTTTAATAAATAAATTATATTATTTCAGTGAGTAAATGTTAATTTGTTAAGTTTCAGTTGGAGCAACAAAAATTAAGTCAAAATAAAATTATTTAACACATAAGATATTTAGTTAGACAAACCGATTTAAAGAAGCAGTTAATTACTTTGTTTTACCGATTTCTTATTTATTTATTGTTAATTATAGGTGTACATGGAAAAAGGAACATGAGAACTGTTATCAGAGGTGATAATATTTTATCACAGACGTGATAAAAACCTGTGTGCGAACCTGTTGCGATGTCGCGTAATGTATTAATTACATCAACTGCTTAGAGGTTGATCGGTTTTACATATTTCACGCATTTTGTATTCGGAAGTAATTACAGTCCCAATAATTAGCGAATATTATTGGTATGGTTTTTACGACACCGAGTGAGATGGCAATATAGCGATTATTGTCGGTGTGGTTTATTTTTAAAATATAAGTAAGATGGCAATATAGAGAAAAGTCAAGCAAAGAAGGTGAACTGAGTGTGTAATAACAATATAATGTCGAATATAATAATTGAGTAAATAACGAAAGTGAATCAGAGGTCGACAACCGGAATAAAGGAAAACATTTACGAGAAAAGTTGAATTCACAATATTTTCCGATGTTTAATAATTCAATGTTTGTTTGCATTGCGCGTGTGAAATATGAATTTATATAAATGAGAATAATTATTATAAGGTTAAATATAAATGCTTCGACTTAGTCAGTATACAGGAATAATAATTAGCACATAACATTATTGCATCTGCAACTGTTTAATTTTTCATAACATATGTTTATTTTTAAGCATTTGTAAATATTGAAATCACATCATGTAATACAACAAACATGACTCCACTAATTATATTTTGTCAGTATTATTTGATAGATATTCACCAAACTATTAGTTTAGTGAATCGAAATACAGGCTTTGCAGTATTTACAAATTTTCAGCTACCAAACTTACGCAACGAAAAAAAACTTCTTACAATAAAATCTGTTTTCCTTAATCCAATTTGATTAATTGTTATAAATAGACACGTAGAAAAGCAAGTTTGATTTCGTTAATCAAAATAGTGTAGATATATCATCTTTTTGTGCTTTCTTAATATTTTACCACACAACTACCGTTGTGTGGTATTTACATGTTAATAATATATATTACAATTTATTACCATTTGGAATGCTAAAATTGTATTATTTGAATGGCTGAGTCTACTATATAATTTTTTCAGTGCAGTCAATAAAAAATTCATTATTTCGCCCAGAAGCGATACCGACACAAAACCTTCCTCCATACACCGATAATAACAGTTCCACAAATTGATTTCCGCGGAAGAGAAATTCCGTTCCATCGTGCGACCGATAAATCATCGTGCCGCCGATTCTGGGCGGCGATAAACCGGGACCAAATTCGGACCCACTTCGGCAAATCGCCGGATTCAATTATACACCTCTCCTGGCGAAAATTAAAACGCTACGGTCTGTCCAAACATGCGATCCACCTGACGATTTCGCGCCCGAAAAACCGGATCCGCCGGAACGCGCGGAGAAAGTACCCAGATAAGCAAATAGTCGCGTACGTGTGTGCGTTTATTGGCTATCGGGACATCGGCGAGCACTTTCGATCGGGCGCCAAGTTTAACCAGCGCGGCTCACCGAACAACTTTGCGCAACGCTGTGGTAGTAGTAAGAGCGATTTTGGTCAGCCGGCGGGAACTGCGTTTTCCCGGGGCGCTGCGAAATAACGCGTGGCAGCCGACGAAACTCGGCGTTGTTTCGTTTCGAGGCGCCGTTTTTGCGGGATAAGGGGCCTCGTGGGGATTTTCAAGGGTCCCGTGAGATTTGGGGGTAGGAGGAGAGGGGAGAATAATCAATTGGAGAGAAGTTGAAGGCGAAGAAGAATTTAGGAGTGGAAGTGATTTAGGATTGTTTCAGAGGGGAGTTTGAAAAATTATGGTGATACGGTGAGAGTTTTATTTTAAGAAGGTTTTGGAGGTGATTTAAATATTTATGTATGTTTTTAAGGATCTATTTTAAGTAAAAAAATGCGTACGAATGGGATAAATTAAGCATTTTTGTTTTAATGAGTTTCAGTAAAAATTGGGTTATAGGGCAATTTAGAACAGGTTTTATAGTAGTTGAGGCATTAGACAAGTTTAACTTTCTCAATTCACTAATTAACTAAGCAGTATGAAACATGCTGCTATTACAAACTGCATTGAGCTTTTAAACATTTATAAAATACTCGTTTGTTGCAATTGAAAAAAGATGGGTGGTGGAAATTGACTGGATGATGCAAAAATGTTTTCGACTAAAAATAGGACAACAAATATTTAGAGATGCGCTTAGTGAAATGTTGTTTGAAATCTTCATAAACATTTAATCAGTATAGCGCGTGCAAACATTTAGGTTAATTCCAGTAAACTTTGACATCCCAATTGAATGATTTAGTAGAATTAATAAACATTTAGTTAACGAAATAATTGAATACTGTAATGTTAACATATTTTCGTTGATGAATTAACATTTATTCCAGTACTTTTTAATTATTTTGGAAGAATCAAATCTAAGGAAACTTTTTCTTTTCAGATTTTACAAACGCTTTTTTCCTTTGTGAAACTTTATACTATCGATCATGGTATGCAAAGTTTTTGGAGTTTATGAAGATGTTATTTAAAACAGTACAAGTGCAATATAGCTTTAAAGTGTATTCTACGAACATCGCAGATTAATGATTTTCAAAATGAACAATTTTAAAATCAAATTTTGAATGATAATTTTTATTGCGGACTCTGTGCTTTTTATTTTTCCTGATGCTGTATTAATGAACTCTCGTCAATCATTTTTCACAGTGTACAAGAAAGTCCACGTTTATACTCGGGAAATAATAATAAAGAAGGTCTACGTTTTATTACTTCAGTGTCAACACGAGATATTCAATTTAATTTCGTGGTTTAAAGAGAAGAATTGATGTTTATTCTTTCAGCATGTTTCCTAAATACAATTATTAAAAGACTGAAATAATTCTGTTTTTGAATTTCATTCTTTTTAAGTAAACTGTTTTAAAAAATCCACTACAATTTCTAATCTTATAGTAATATAAAATCCCCCCCCCCAAAAAAAAAAAATTTGGAATACTTTTAAGCAAATTGAAAGTTGTAAAAATCTAAGATTTAATTTCTTATAACATTTTTTTTCTTATAATTTCTTATACAAATAAAAAATAAAACGATTCCTCTGTTCATATCCCTAAAAGTATCATCTCCCGAAAACTCTTTGTTCCTGAAAACTCTGAAATGTCCCAAATTTGACACTTCTGGAGATATCCTCTGAATTATTACCGGAGTATTTCGGAAAGTTTCTAACTACCGTTCAAAGTTTTTCAGCAGAACACTTTACCAGGGATCGCGCCCCTTCCCGCTCAATCTCCATCCGATTCCACCACGTTTTATCTTCACACAGCCATCGATTATATCTCAATCCTTAGTTCGGCGCTCGTAAAGTACAAAACCAACAACCTCGAAAACGGATTCGCGGAATCGGCCACCCGAACGCCCGGCGTCTTATTTTGAGTACAATGGATCGACGAGATATGAAGTCTGCCGTTTCCCGATTCGCCCGATACTCCATAAATAACCACGCGAATCCCGTATTCTCCCCGAGACAGCGCCGAATCTGCCCCAGTTGTCTTTTTTCGCTAAAACTCCGACAGGAACCATTTGTCCAAACGTCTTTCACAGCTACCTCCGCCTCCCCAATGGTCTCCGAAATCGCCGAATTTTCGCACGCTTCAACTTGTTATTGGTTCACACGACAAATGCAACATCGCCTATGCGAATTACATGAAAGGAACGTGTAAGTCAGTTTTTAACGTAGTATCTATGAATCCAAGGATTATTTCACACAATTGACTTCACGTTATCTTTTGTCATGGCGTTTGTCATCATCACATTTATCATAGTCAACATTTTATTTGTCATCGTCATATTTTCCATAATCACCAAACTGTTTGTCAGATTTGACATTATAATCGTTTGTTTGTCTATCATAATTTTTGTCACTGTCATCATGTTTTATATTGTCATCGTGTCATTGTCACTATCATCATGTTATTGTCACTATCATCACTATTATTGTTCTCAAGCTGTTTGTCGTCATAATGTTGAATTAATTTGTTTAAAATACCTTTTATCTGTTCTTAAACAAGAAAATGTTTCCATCGCTGGGAATTGAACCCTCACAGCATATAATAACGATAACATATCATGGGTTGCTCCAAATGAGTCAAAACCTTTTTCTTTGTGCCCCAAAGATAAAAGTTTTTACACACACTACACAATAGCGCATCCAAAGAAATAGACTGTAAAAACTGCAGTCACACTTTCAAAACTACAGTCAAGTCTGTTAAAACTACAGTTAAGACTGTTAAAACTGTAGTCAATAATGTTAAAACTACAGTCTATTTATCTGGGTTCAAATTATTGTTTGCTATATAGAATCACCAGTATTGGAGAATACGTGTGTAGTTTCAATCTGAAACTGCAGTATGCTGCATTCAAACCCTACTATGATACTAGAACTCATCCAGAAATACAGTAACCCCAACCATTTTTTTTCCTCTCCGTATCACGTGCCACGTGCGGGCCCTTTGACATCTCCGCAATGACCGGCGAAATAAACAATCTGCGCCAAACATTTAGCCGGAACGCTCGCGAAGTCGTCGCGCGCCACGAGATTGCGTGGTTAATGACCCGGCGGTTGATTTGAATAGTGATTAATGACGCGAACGTGCAGCGCGGCGTAACGCAGTGAATTTGCAGCGGGAGAAATTACCTGACGATAGCACGTACATTGTGCCATCTTGACAGGAATTGCCGTGGATTCTTGGACGAAATATGCGCCGTGCTAATTTTATCCTGTAAATAACGTTTTGTTCGCGTGAAGATGATTTATGCGATTGCGAGGTGCCCGGAATTCATTGCAACGAGCGGCGGAATTAGTTCGGGGCTCGGTTTAATTATCGGAATATGTTTGTAAATGTAATTGAGTCGGAAAATTTGGTCGGGGGAAGGACGGTTTCCGGGATTAATTGGCGAAAATGGGTACCATGTTTTTTGATAGGTTTGATGGTGGAGAAGGAGTGTTGGTATGTAAAGTCAATTATAGAATATGGTAGATGAGAGAAAATTGGGAAATAATGATAAAAATGCTGTGAATCTTTCACACTATTAAGGAAATATTTTCAAATATGACTTCACTAGCTATCTGCTCTAAGTGATACATCATATCTAAAGTCACGGAGTCAGTCCTCCTTACGCAATACCAACATATGATTCTTTTTTCTATCTCTACATCCACACGAAAAGTGTTTCCTTCAGAAAGAATGAAACACCGTAACAGATCGTGAGTGATGATTCGAAGTCATCTGACCTAACTACTTTATCCCTGACTCCTGGCAATTTACTTATTACACCATCTCATTCTTGAAACAATTACACATTTAAGACATTTCTTCAATAAACTCCCTAAAAACAGCACTATAAGGTGAAAAAATTGTTCGGAACTGAAACCTTCTCGACTATCTCCCATAACTCAGTCTCCCCCGATTTACCCAACCTCTCTCCATTACCAATTCAAATAGGATTGAAAACTGAGCCTGATAAGGTACCGCGCGGCGCCGATCAATTTCTGATATGAAATCCAACTCTTTCAGCCTAATTGCTCTGTTCTCCCTTCCGAACCGGCATCGATCGCGCCGACCAACGGCCCGTACCGTGCAATCGAAACAATATCCGTCCGAGCGACGCCTCCGGCAAGCGTCTTACCGACCCGAGATCGCCTTGTTTTTGGATCCGCCGTTACGTTACCCGAGCTGACGGGCGATCCGAAGCAATTCGGACCACTCCCGCGTCAAATTTGAATCCCATCAGAGAAGTTGCCAAGTGTAACTCGGTATCGATCAGCCTGACCCCTGCTATGATACACGAAAGTGTACAGCTTGCAGCATTAATGTTATCTGATGAAGACCCCGGATCCAGCGGCCCGGCTCCAGCCTCAGACTGAAATCTAATTATCCCGAGTTCAGGTAAGACTAAGTGCTCGTGATAGCATGTAATACTACCCTGCGACGGCGTATTCCGTAATCGCGTCATTCTACTTGAATACACGCTGCGTGATTACTTTTGTCCGCGGGACATTATCGCTAAAAAGCTGTCATCACTTTTGAGAATCGATAGCCGAGAAGAATACTATGGGGAAAAAATAATAGTTTATTGTTTTTTGGGGTTTGTTTATATTTAACATTTTACCCTTGGCATTGAAAACTGTAGACAATGTATGTTTTGTATTCGTTTAAAAACAAAACATTGCGGGTATTGCTGTGTGAAGGACATAAGTATGTCTTCATCGGAAGGGAAAGAGCATAGCAAGATTTGCTATGCTATGCTCAGCAAAGTTCAGCAGGCATTGCTATTATTATCAAGTTTGTTTATGTTTATGTTCCGTACCCCATATTATGGTCTTAAGACGATATCTCGTTTTGATCCAAAAACAAAACATTGTGAATATGAAGGATATATAATATCCTTGTTGAAGGATGTCAATATCGGATGTAATAAAAGCAAATAGACTGTTGATGTTTTTGTTTATGTTTTGTCTTTCTAAACTTGTTTTCAGTATAATTCGGTAGATTCTAACGATAATCTCGATATAGATTTCAAAGAAAATTGAGCAACATGCTGAATGTAAAGCTTTCGAAATTTGTGAACCAAACGTCGAAGCATTTTCGGCGCCAATGATAACTTTATCGCCGACGAAATTGTGCTGGTCATTAATAAGTCAAAGTCTATTAGCCTGCGACCAGTCTCATCGCGATTTTCATGAAGATTTCGCAGTGCTCCCGACTAATCTATTTTCATAGTCTATTTGCCAGAAACAAGGCCCGGTCTCGCGTAATGTTATTTACATTTTCTAATCGGACCCGGAGTTCGGCGAAACTGAACTGTGATTGGTCGCGCGCTTCTTTGAGAATTTCGCGGAGACAAGGCATGTAGTATTTGCCGACTAATTTCATTGGCCGGTCGATCTTATTTCTTTGATAAACACATTTGCCTAATGACCCCCGGGGGCGTATCCTCAGATGGCGCAATTTCGCGTAATAGCTTTGACGACATTAGGCGAATTATGCTACTCATTGAACTATTAGATGCAATTATTGCATTACCTCAATCACAGTTATGGTCGTCGCGTCCTACGAACAAAGACGCGCTCAATTTGGACGAAAAAGGGAAATGGCTTTCCGAAATTCAATTTTTCGGGATTATTCTGGTACGAGGGTCGGTGGGTGACATGTCAAACTACATGTGGCTGATTCGAGGTCTGTTGACGGATCCAATTTTCCAAAAAAGAAATAAAAATTGGATCTGTCTCCAAAACCAATTTCCCCGTCTGCTTTGCGAATCTCATTTTTTTCGATTTTTGGAAATTTGATTTCGGGTTCACCGTAGTGACGCTTACAGATAAACTCGACAAGTGATGACGGAGACAAATGTTCGGTGATTGATCAGCTTCGACTGCGTTTTCGCTGACTAACCTCGATCGGATGTAAATTGATTTCCGAATCGAATGCCTCCGAAATGCTTAGAAAAGTGACTACGAAAAGTGCCTTCGGGCAAGCCGGGACGCAGCGGTTGCGTAAATTAATTAAATGCGGCTCAGGCGCGCGCGATACGATCATAACATTTTGATTTCTACGTCGACTTCTTATCGTGCTTTTTCCGCTCGATTATCCCGACGCAACTAATTTATTCGCACCTTCGCGCTTGTCCCACGAACGCTTAAACTAGTTCTGCGTCAAAACGGGTATTTTAAAATTTCGTCACATTTTTTGTGTGTGCGAGGCTCGGGCATTTTTGTCGCCGGAAATAGCGCGCGATGGTACGACAAATTAATTTCTGACGCCACTTTGTTATTTCTCGCTTGAGTCTTCGGATTTGCATTTAGTAGTGAATCTATAATGGTTTCGAACAGTGGAATTAACGTTATATTTGCTTTTTTACAATATGAGGTAGACATACTGAATGTTTCAAATTTTTTGCGTACAGTTTCTTATGATTTTCGCGTTGCAGTTCGTGAAAAAAAATTATTCTGAAGGATTCTGAAGAGACAAACGGTTATAAAATTAGGAGATGAGTAGGAGAATCATATTTGAATTATTCCATTGTGGCGTATTTCTGGGTAACTTTCTTTTAGACAATATACCAAAAGTTTATTATGTTGTAAATAGAACGCAGTAAGTGATTAAGAATGGAGTCGGTTTTGTTAATATATGTTTTGAATAATTTTTAGAAGATGTACGATTAAGTGTTTTAATTCAAAGCCATGTACTAAAAAAGTTTTCGATTAACACAGTATTTTTTATCATGAGCATTTTTCAACTTAGTTTTTCATTACATTTAATGTCAGGGAAAAGTCAGGGAAAAGTCAGGGAATTTCGTTACAGGTCAGAGAAAAATGTTGTAATTACTAATAATTTGTGATACAGTCGCGTTTTTAACAAATTAAAGAAGAACTTAATTTAATTTCAATGAATTTATTTATTAGTAAAAGTACTAGGGAAGCTTTGTTTAAATACATAGTCGGAAAATAAAAATAAACCACTTGAAACTTTCAAAAAATTTAGACGAGGGGTTTTTGGGGTATTTCTCAAAACAGCGATTTGTGGCCGGTTATTTGAGAAAAAGTCAGGGAAAAACTTTGAAAATTGTCTGGAAAACCTGGAAAAGTCAGGGAGTTTTTGTTCAGAAAAAGAGGGGCCACCCTGCCTTTAGCAATTTTTTGTATGGACTTAATTGTTATACGTTTATAATCAATTCAACGCATGATAAAAGCAAGAATGCTGATAAATTTGCAATTAAATCAAAATGAAATTGCTTTGAGATACTGCCGCTGATGCGCAAACGCAATTTTATAGAACACGTTGACTGTAACAAAATAGGTTTATTAAAATAAATTTAACAATATAAAACTTAAAAATAATTAATTGGTAAAAGTGTAACTAAACTGAACGAACCAAACATCGTGTAGACCATTATACAATTATGTTTTTGCAATAGTTTGTTTAAAAACTTCACTTTTGTCTTTTTTGACACAGAAACTTATAATGTCGTAATTCCCGAAGAGTGCAGAACTGCATCAGATATCCCATATAGAAAAGTCGATGGTTTTCGCGATTTTAACAATTTCCCCAACGTTGGCACGACGTTATCGGTGACCAACGGTCGAACACAGTTCTGAGTCTGTGTTGGTATACAAAAGAACGTATCATGGGCCAACGGTTGGCCCAGGATTTCCGGGGGATGTTCAGCCAATAGTTGGCACAACGCTGGCCCAGCATTGGCCTAAAATGCGATGACAATCGTCCAGCAGTAAATTGTGTGATAACTAACGGTAGGTCAAACGTTGACCGAACATTGGCCCAAACATTATATTGTCATTATCATTTTAGCAGAACACATGAAGCAGGATGGAATTTACATTTTTTAAACAGCGTTATTACAATTTTTAAGGTGCACCAATTTCATTAAACCTAACATGTTTAATGAAATATCATTCTCCCTATCAACTACCGAGTGGGAATCACTTGAACTTTTCAATAACATCTTACCGTTTAATGGAACAGTTGAAGTAATTGGGATAGTGGCGTCGTGGAGTCAGCAGCGCAAATTGTAAATACCAGTTCCGGGCTTGTGATGCGATTCAAAGTTGTGTTAAGGCCGAGTTTCAAGCGTGATTACCGACTTTACAGATTTTGTAAATTACGACTAAGTTTTTACTTGGATCTCCATTTAACGACCATAGCGCGATTTTCTCTTTTTTTTACACACCTACCACAGAAAACAAGTGTAATCTATAATTCATTGCAAAAGATTAATGATTCCGCGTTTCCGAGGTGAGAAAAAAACGCGGAATCATTAATTGTCTAAACTTGTTGTTTGCAGATGTTTGTTTATAACCAGAAATAT
>JABFPB010003793.1:0-16255 GCA_022817645.1 Ceratoteleas bidentatus
ATACTACAACTACATACCTTATTTGAAACAACATTGACTGCAGTTGGCCCAGCTACAAACTAGCTAGACCATATTTCAGCTACAAACGGCAGCTGTACAATTAAACAATTTCTCTGTGTGCTGAGACTTAGCAGAAAACATTAATTAAATATACATTGAGGAAAATAAGTGGTAAGGGTAGCAATTTAAGTAAGGTAAAACTTAGCGTTTTACCATTTAACTGGTACCCCTAACCAATTGAAGTGGTGTAAGCCTTCGTTATGGTAAATAGTAAGATCTTCAAACCTAAGGTAGAAAGTCACCCAAATCTAAAGTAAAGCTAGGTGTTAATTTTTTTATTGTTAAATTACGTTTGAATGTGAGAGAAAAAATGTTTATTTTATAATACAAAGAAACATTATAAATAGTAAACATGAGACCGGTTGCCGTATGCGCAGAAGGCATGCGAACCCACTCAAATATTTTCAAAAATCAACACATAACTATCTTCTCTCCACAGCTTACTCCAGAAACCCATTTAGTTCAACAGCCAAATTCTTCTCAGTTTCTTACAACTTGAAATAGTCCTTCCTTGCATTTCCCCAACACCCAAACATGTCACGCTTCCCAATCACTCCTATCCCTGCTCAGACTTCCTCGCTTGAACCTCAGCCACTATACCAGCCCATCAGGTACAGTGGCTGAAAAAAGCCATGACGCGCATTTGCGAATGTCCCATCACTTCGAAAAAACGCCGATTTCTTCGCGAAAGAACGGCCCGGCAAACAATAAGCGGACAATAAAGAGCATTTTCAAAGCTATCCACTGCGCCATCGACTTTCGAAGGCAATAACATGGACAATCGCGTCTCGTCATCTGCAGCATCGCGCTTATGCAGCCAAGTCCCACTCGCACGGCCGATTATGTTAGACCCGCTTACCAGCGCGTTTGTTTAATCTGATCCCACATTATAACGACAGTCCGGACAGGCTACCGCTGATATCTCGGAGCAACGGTACATACTCACATGGCCGGCCAGATAGGGATTCGTTCTGTCGCCCGAGGCGTGGACTTCGTTTCACGCGGAACGTCCAGTCGAGCACGATGAATGGGACCAAATGAATCACGCAAGCCAATTAAGGATTACGCTGGACCACCCCGCCAAAGGTTACCACGCGGACGGCTGAAGACGCGCCAGCTTTGCGTGATTTCAGATAAACCGTCGCTGTCGCTGTCTTATTTATGGCGACGACCTGCGAGATTGAACCACTTGGCCACGTAACGGCCGATCCCGCAGCCGTCTATTGATCATGAGATCGTTACGAATCATTTTAACGAGCCGATTAAGCAATTAGACGACGGCTCGCGGACGACGGAAATGGACGTCGGGGACGGCACGGAATTAATTGTTTCATATTGCTAATCAGGAAACGATTTACGACTGACAGGGGGACGAAGCGTCTCGGCACAGATAAACATCTTTTCTGTTTTTAATTAAGCTGTTTGGACGAGCCCGTCGACGCTCGACGCTTATCGGGATTTCTTTATATTCGAATTTATCAGTGATGCATGGTGTCGAACTACCATGAGAAATTTGTCGAGGGGTATTTAGAGTCGAGTGACTCGAAACGAGTTTTGAAATGTTTTTGGACGAGATTTCGGCTTTTTGATTTGACGGGCGGTTTGTTGAATGTATCTTCTTTGGGTGATAAATGGAAGTTTAAACAAAAAATTGGGTTACCGATGTTTGGATATGCGACGTGCAATTTTTTGTGTCGAATTGTTTGGTGCATTACTTCGGGGGTATAAAAAGTTGCGCCACGATTATAAAATCGTTTGGAAAACAAACGCTGTCTGTTGGCTTGGTCGGGATGCCGCAGGGCTGCGAGCAACACTTTCTGCTGGCAGGAATTTTATTGTCAAATATGTGGGGCTATTCTAAATGTTTAAAGTGGAATTCGATGATAGGTTTGGTTGTTGTCGGTGTCAAAAACCCGGCACTCGGTGACCTCTGGACCGGCAGCCTTTAATGAAAATGAAACGCTGAAGTATCACAACATCTATTTGACTTGCTGCTAATTAATCGCATTCCAGTGATTCCAGTGCAGACCGCTGGCAACTAAGGTTCCCTCAGTTGGACACGGCAGCATGTAGGTTTTGCCCTGGACTTGTACAACATCTCATGAGAATTCATAAGTACCATACTCACATTCGGGGCAGGGAATTTAACGAGTTGTGAAATCAGGCAAGTTGGTAGGACGAATTCCTGTATTGAACAAAAAAATTCTTTGAAATTAACATTCGTAATACATTTTCACATCAACTATTAAAGATTATCGTTGAACACTTTGGTATTTTTCTCCATTAGATTCTTCCTCATGATCTGATCGCGTATGAATAATTTATTAATAGAATTTTGTGAATTGGGTTAAATGTCTTGGGGCAAGAAGATTAGATTTGATATAAGAAAATAACGTTCGGACAGGATAGAGCAGGATGGAATGAGACGTGTTTCACTATAAGTGTAATGACGAAATTCTCGTTGTCAGTGGCAGTCTTCATACAATCTTTGTATTTCACCAAACTCTGACTGTCTCTGACTTATTAAGAATCAGAAAAGACTCTTCTCTATTGTTTTAAGTGAAATCGGGGATTTTGCGATAATATCGCAAATCCCGATTCAAGATTTCAGTAAGATATTCGTGCTCGAACAATAAAGAATATCTTCCAGGAAGGAATTCTGAACTGAAATAATAATTCGTCACGCACTCATACTTACCACCCGGTCTTATCCTAACGTAAGCTTCTGCTCCCGAAATTCTACTCCTGCCTCGTTCCTCTCCTTTCCACTTCCAGAAACCCAAATTTCACTTCAACCCACCCAACCCTCAACTTCCAAAATCCATTCACCCCCTCCCACCGAAACCAAAAAACAATCACCCACCCTGAAAACCCGCTCCAGTCAAAACGACCAACCGTCGCGACTGCGAAAAAAATTGATCCGGGCTCCCTCCCGCGGCCATCCGGCTCTGTCGAATCGTTGGATTTCGGTCCGGAGGGTACGGGGTGCCAATTTAGGGGATGAAGCACAATCAGCGAGGGTTAGGGGTGGTAATATGGTGGCGGTGGTGGTGGCGATGGTGGCGGCGGCGCAACACCGTCGTGATACAGCTCGCGCATGCGTCCTCGCGCAGCGGAACCGCAACTCGGGTCGAACGAAGGCAGCGGTTAGTGCACTGTCTACTGCTCCGTCGCAAGCATAACGCATTAAATGCGCTCTGCGCGGATGCCTAACCGTGCCTAAACCAAGACCCCCGGAGCCCTTTGCGCCTTGGCGCTGCTGGCGCGAGCGCCCGAGGACACCCGAGTGTGATGCCCGCGAGCCGCCGCGCTGGCGTCCCGCCCCTCTGACCCCCCGCGAACTTGTCAACCGTCTGTGTCGAAGTGTGCGTGTCTACGCGGCGGGCTGCGTTCAGACTGCCCGACCCGAGTTGTCCAGGCCCGGGGCTGCGGCGATGAGCCAGGAACGGTACTAGTGCCAGTATATCATGGTGGTTATCTGAGTGCACCTAGTGTCCAGTGTTTTGTGCAATGAAAAATTTCGGCGGCGGCGCAGACGAAATCGAGGACCAATGTACCAGCCAGGTAGGTGACTGTTTTCGCGTCCGCCAGGACGACGACCTTTCGGGTCCTTCCGGCTGCGCCAGCACCCCCACCACGCCCACGGTTCGTTCCTTCCGTGTCATCTGAGAGGAGCGCGAGTTTTTTGCGCCAGGCACCCCGGGGGTGGTGCACTGCGGGAGGGGCGGGGGTCGACAGGGTGTCAGGCACACTGCCGAGGGGATCGCTCGGGCTTTGATGTTAATTGTTTATGAATGGAGCGCGCGGTCGAGGGGTATGTTTGGCGCAGCAATTAACGACGCCGATGGCGTCGTGCGGATTTTTCGTCGGAAGGACGCGCGATTCGGCGGGTTCGCGCTCGATCGGTAGGGCAGGAAGTAGGTTCGGCATTTTTGCGGGATTTGACGGTGCCTTGGGAATTATTGACGTCGGACGGGGATTCGGCGATGGCACGTCGGGCGGACCGAACGGCTCCGCCGTGGGGCGAGGGTTCGGGCGGGATTTCGCGATGAAAACGGGGATTTGTTTCTCGTTTGGCGACGATTGCGCCTTGTGATTTCGCGGGGCCGGGCGATTGAATGGATCAAGGAATTGGGTTAAGAGTCGCGTCGACGCTATTTTTGCCTCGACGCCGATGAAAAGTCGGGAATGGTGCGCGCCCGAGGAGACGCGCGTTGAATGGAATAACTGAATTTCAACGGCGCGCGATTGAATATTAAAATGACGTACGTGCATTATTTTGCGCGCGTCGTTGTGTGCCGGAATCCGTCAATGGGCGCTGTAATGCTTTATAGCGGAGCGGATTTCTGCGCTCGAGAGCATTGGTCTTCTGGCGAATTTTGCATTTTAAGCGGCGCGTCGTGCGCCGGCCGCGACAAACGCGCGATTCATTTTGTTCCGCGGAAAGTTGCCCGACGAAAACTTGGACTGTTCGGTCGAAAGTTTTTTGTTTACTTCGCAAAGAGAAAGTAATCTTATTAGACATTCATAAAGAATGAGCGTTGACACGGACAGCCTGGCGCGTTTGAATAGGCCAGTTTGGCGCCGCGCAAAAATTAACCGTGATTACAGTCGCTGAGTTGTCATTGTAATTCCGAACAAATTACGGCGCCTTGTTAACACGCGGACGTAACTACGCAGACGTAACTACGCGTAATTACACGCGTCTTTGTTTCTAAACAGTCGTGCACTCGTAGTTTTAATATCGATTGATACGATAATTCCGTATTTACTCGTTTAATATTGATGCCGTGATTGACTGGACGCGTTTTCTTGCAACAACTTATGCACAAACGGCATAACTCGAAAACTGGATAAAATAGGATGTGACAAATTCTCCGAAAACTGACCCAGCGATTTCGGACTAATCGACTATTTTGATGGATGAAATGATTAAGTCAACACTCCTAATGCCCGCAACGTTTAAGTGTCGCTGGATTATCAATGAAAGAGGTCACTACCCTGATTTGAGATTCAACGCAATTGCAATCCACTTCTGCAAGTATTTAAATTAAACAAAGTCAGAGCGAGCAGGAGAGTGACTATCAAACATTTATTTCGACGAATAATTTGCTCGGGATTGCAATTTCCACTTAATACATATTATATTTTCCGTCGTTAAATGAGATTTTTCTCTGCGTTGGAAAACAATATATTCGATTAATGCAGGCGGAATATTTAAAATTAGCGCCCGGCAGTAAACGGCAGCTGAATTGTTAAAGTTGTCGTTGCTCAATTATCAAGAACCAGACAACGATAAGTATTTAGTTTTATATTCAGTCGGTTTAATGGACCATAGTGCTTAGATATTTAGCGTTTAATAAATAAGTGCATAATCTGCACGGGAATAATAAAGCCTGGGAGTGCAGTAATGCAACACACGTGTTAATATAACCCCAGAATAGCGTGACACATCAGATTTTTTATACATTACAAAGTCAATTGCGCGTTAAAGCGCTCATAAAGAATTCGCGTGAATTAATTCCGAATGGTGATACGAACAAGTCGATGACTTATTAACTAATAAATCTCGAGCTTATTGGAACACATTCAGTGAATTTCTTAATTTTATTTTTATTTGTTATTCTTTTAACACTATTCGGTAAAAAATGTTTTTGCGTTTTATCAGCAGCTACGTGCTTTTGAAATACACGAAATATATTCTGAAACTTCTACAAAATAAATTTCATTCAATATTTATCAATATCATTGATCATTCCAGAACTGCTTGATAAAGCAGTTCTACGTTTCTTTGTATGAGCCATGTATTTAATTATATGATATTCAGGTCGTGACCTTTTACTCTTATTTATTCGTGAAGGAAAAAGTCGCAGTTTTAATTAATGATTTATGCGTCAATATAATGGGTATTGGGAGCGGAATTGCACAGTAAAGCAGATTTTTTTGTAAGCTTATTAGTGTGTTGACAATTTGTTGGCTATTCAGTAGACGAAGTGAAACATAGTTATTGAAAAAACTCTTTAAAAAAAGGGCAATTTCATCAGAAATTTCATGTTGAGTTGTTACATTACGTTTATACGTATATTATTTTAGAAAGCAACATTATTAGCACATTTAATTGAATAGTTAATACTGTTAACGCTTGCGATACTATTATTTTCGATAAAATTAACGCATAAAGATCAAACGAATACGAAATGTACGAATTTTTATGCTTGCTAATTTATTTCGCTTTAAAACAACAATAAATTAAAATGCTAATTCATTACTTCCAAATGATCGCTCGCATTCTTACCGTTCTATAAAAATGCTTTATATTATCTCGTCGGACTTAAATTACTTGATTTATACGCATAAGAATATTTTGTTTGTATTTCAGACCAGTTCATAATTTTATTTGCATTCGTTCCAGTCATTATAAAGACGAAGAAAACTAATTATAAACTGTTCTGATGATTTATATTCAATTCAGTGTAACTGCATCCTTTTTTATCCTGGCATATATACGAAAATGTCGTTCAAAGAACGTCTGTTTCAATTTAATGAAGTCGAATGTTGATTTCATTTTCTTTCTAGACAACTGCAGATTAAGAAAAACAAAGATACCGATTAAATTAAGTTAGCTGGTCTAAAAGAACAATTTACTGGAAATAATGCCGCAGTTCTTAAAATAATGCCATAAAGTGATAATTAATTAAATAAAATCCCCTGCAGCACCTTTTTATCTTGTATTCGATGGGAATATACTAATGTAAGGACTGTAAACAGTTCAAACATGGACACGCTGATTCTGAATTGTTAATAACCGATGCCTGTTAATCAAACGAAATTAATTTACCGCATTCAAAAAATATTATAATTTAACATGAATTTTCCACATAATTCATTACATTTGTGCTATAGGAATGATAATATTGTAAATATTTAATTAATCAAATTGCAGATACTCAAACACCCATTGCATATTGATAAATGCATGATATAATAAGTAAACGCGATTAAAACTGTTATTCATTACTTGATGCAATCAAGAAATAAAATGGCAACGATCATACTTGGGGTAAAAAATTATGACAATTTTCTTATACCAGGAAATTCTCTCGCCAAAAATTACGTTTCATTAAAACCGAGTAGCTAGGACGTGATAAACGTTCTACAACGCAGTCTAAGAAATAAATTAACCGTAAAACAGAAAAAAAAACTGAAACGTAAATTTCGCATCCACGAAAACGTATTTCGCGCAATCTACATATTCCACAAAACGACTGCGGCACAATTCGCATAATTTTCACTCGCGCAGGGAATAATATTATATGCTGAAATGCGAATGGCGTTTGTCACATCGTGATTCGCGTGTGATCGCTAGCGTAAACACACCGGTCGGTTGGTAAAATTTGCGTCTCTGTAAAATTAATTGATCCGTAAACGCGGCGCAACTGTCATCTAGTGGCGTAGCCCTGCCAAGTACGGCACGGCCGCCGTTCAAACGATCGAAATAAAATGTACTTGTTTATATTTCGCGTCACGTTTCCCTTGGTTAAGAAAGTCTCTGTATAAAACGCACAATGATTTCCTGTTTGAAATGACGCAGAATTGACTGGCATGCGAAGTTTCACGAGAATTCGATTCTCGACTACATTTTTTCTTCTCAAATCGCAGTTTAAAAATAGCGAAATCTTACGCCAAAAAAAGATTCGACGAGTAGAATTCATTCCTGTTTCTCAACGTGACAAACTGTCGAAATCACTAACATTTTTGTTCGCGACTTAATTCTTTGACGAAAAAAAATGAAGTTAACGTATCACCTGCAAACACAAATTAGGTTACGTCAGCTCGATCTTCTTAGTTGACAAAGCGAAATTTCATGAACGATCTCGATTGTTTACGTGAACTAAATTTCGAATGGAAACATCTGCAATCAGACAAAAATAAATCATACGTCTGGTCTCGTTCAACTACATCATCCGGCTGACCGCACTAAATTTCGTGTAACCAGCTAAACATGTATCTCCCTCTATTTTGAATCTCCAAACACACTTGAGTCTCCGACCACTATTAACTCTTTTTCAATGGCCTCAATTGTCTCGCTCTTCCCTCGACTTTGGTCATCTCTTCGGCCATCCAGTCTCAGCCGCCCACCGCCTTAAACAAAAGCGAGCCACCCACGAGACGCGCGTCGAAAAAAAACCACGACGACCGTCAAATGAACAACGAGAACGCGAACTCGAGTCATTAAAGCGCAACAAAGTAGCGGTGAGTGAGTTGACGGCAACAGTAGCAGCATTTTAATGAAAACAAACGCCGACTTATGCACCCGTTCGCCCGTCTGGCTCGGTTGCGGTGCAGAAGGCACGTTTTCAAGAGGCCCGCGCACGTGTCAGCGCGCCGGCGGCACCACGAAAATAGTCGCGCGAAAATAATGACGCACGCCGCAGCCACCGTAGATTCGCCTCTGCGGGGTACGGGGAGTCAGGCTTCGCCTCATCGAACCTGAGGCGCGCCATTACGGACGGCGTCACGTAGCGCGGAGGGTCCGCGTTTCGGCGCTTCGTCGCTAGTGAAAGATCGCGCTGGACCACCAATTGGATTTATGACAGCGACATTAATTGAACGCAATTAGAGTTGCACGAACACATCCCGAAAACATCGAATTACGACGGACAAAGTGTCCTCGCGAAGATGCTGCAAAGGGGGGGGAGGGGAAATCGCAGGGAGGGAGGGAATTTGTTGCGCGCGTCACGAATACTGGCATTCCACGTATCCCCGGTCCTCAGCTATGTTGCAATTGATTTAATTAACTAGATTCGTTTGCCGATTCTGAATGGTGTAGTTGCGAGCTAGGAAGAATGTTGTTAGCGTGCGTCTATGGCTGGCAATTACACAGGATTCTGGCCGGGGACAAGAGCCGAAGTGATGAATTTTGTACAGTGGGAATTATTCGGCGGAAGAATGTCGGATTTCATTACGGCCGGGCAAGGAAGCGGGGGCGTTCGATCACGGGAAGGGGCGCACTTCTTTCGTCCCAAGTTTTCGGCTACGAGAGTTCACGCGGCGATTTAATTAGCCGAGCGAATGAGGCATGTTGCGGCGATTACTTCTGCGAGAGAAAACTGACCGGAGGTTTGGAGGAAAAATGTTGTTCGACAAACGGATTTGGTTAATGTTGGTAAGGTCGCTGTGGAACATGTAATGGTTTGGTGGCGACATTTTATTTTGCGCCAGTTAAAGCTGGGGGTATTTGGTTGGATCGCAGAAGTATTCAATTAATAATTACTGTTGCACGGTTAATGTTGGATTGAATTTATTTGCGAATCCGAAATTTGATTAAATTATATTGCGGGTGTGTGCGGGCTTTTTGTTCGCTGCTGTGTGCATTTCATCTTTCAATTTCATGACGTAACCGAGTTAGAGTGCAATGTTAATCTGTTTATTAATGAAAGTGCGTAAACAAAAAATTACGTTTGTTTTTTTATGATGATGGCGAAACTATTCTGCCGCAACGTAATTTTAATTAAATGTGTGCTTTCATTTCGCAAAAATCCGCGACTTGGAGTCAGCTTTTGGGTAAACAATTTACTTGGGTTGACCTGACTTTGCTAAGTCGCAAAACAAATTTGAATGTTAAAATATTATTCATTTTCGTCTTGATGACTTCATTAATTATGTCCTTGGAAGAGACGACGTAACAAAACTGATAACATTTTAGTTAAAAAAAGTAAGAAAACCCGAAAAATGACCAGACCAACCAGAAGAGTAACGCATACTCCAAAAAGATGTTTGGAGTACGTTCGCCATTCTCGTCATCCCGACCCTCTTCATCCCAGGATTTCATCTAAGTTTTGTGAAAAAAGTCTCTCTTGTACTGTCTTATTTTAAGAAACTTCGCTGTTATACTCCTTTCTCATTAGTATGGACGTAATTTAACATATCATAATACATCTGAAACGCGTCTATTAAAATGTTTTAATTAAGACACTTTTCAGCAAATTATCGGCGAACTAAAAATTCTTGACTTACAGGTCGACGCCCCCGCGCCTACTGAATTACGCTGGTATGCAAATGTTTAAGCACAATTGTGTGCTTTCTTCTGCACTCGCAATATCCGGTCAATAAAGTTCAATGTAAACGTCTTGGGCTGCGTCCTCGCCCGCTCGCTTTATTAATATAAAAAACACGGCGCCGACATAAATTTGTTTATAGAATTTGGAGAACGCAAATAACGCGACCCGACGCAAGTCATATTCCCGTTGATTCCTCCGACCCAACTGGGGAGTACATTTTTTTAAATATTTGATAACCGGGACTCCATTTGCGAGCCAATAAAGCACTTCGGCACTCCGTTATTAATATCTCCGCCCTATCTCATGCGGCATTATTTAATCTTCAAGTAATAATATTTATACGTCAATTTTTTTTCTTTATCCCGTTGAGATTAAACAACGCTCTCAAATCGAGTCGCGTCAGCGCGGCGCATGTAATTACAAACGGCGTTTCATTAAAACAAGCTTAATTACATTAAACACTGTTCCGGTTTAACGCGTGGAACAAGGCGAACCGAGTTCGACAGTACGCAGTTTTGACTTTTGCGTCGATGCGCGCGGAAAAAATTCCGCTAGCGTCCCGTCTCGCCCCACGCCCGTCGCCATCATTAAGCATGAAGCGCGACGGAAAAAAGCGCGATAAAGCAGAACGCGTTCGAAACGACGACGCCTGGTGGCGCCATTCTTGCGATTTAATTACAAAGCGAAAAAAAACGAAATTTTAATTTCGTCCTATTTGAGCGAGCGCCTTCGTCGTTGCGCGCCCGCGGGAAGCGAATTTCCGGAAAACATCCCTTTGTTTTTTGGTCTTAATTTGTTAAAAGCGCGCGCGCGAATGTAAAGCCAGAAATGGAACAGGAAGAGAAATGGAAGGCCGAGATTCCGCGTAAATGAGTGCATTTTGTAGACATTCTTATGAACTACCGAGCCCCGTCCGCGCGCACACTCGAGATTTTAAAACCGCCACCCTCCTGCCGCCGACCCCGCAGAACGCTTGCTAGCAGAACGACGCGACGACAAATCCGCGGCTCCATTCGCCGCAAGATCTCTGATTTCGGTCAACTTTCTCCCCGCGAAACACTTTTCCCGGGTCGTCATCCCAAATAACCTGGCGCGCTAAATCGCGAAATCTATCGTACCCTCGTGAATTTTACATGTCGCTCGCGCCCCGAAATATGTTTAACATAAATAATCCCGAGTTTCGGAATTCTCGTAACGAAACACCCCTGGACTTGTGGCAATTTTGCCCGGCGATCTCGTTTGTGCAACTTTCCGTTCGCGCTAGATGGCGCTTTTATCGAATTCCGCGAAGCTGATTAGCCGGGCGTCCCGAAAAGCTGGCTCTCCCTGAGCTAATCCATTCTATGCGTAACTAACGCATGACTCTGCGCTTCCGATGTTGCGCCGGCCAAACATGTAGACGCACTTGCTTATACATGTGGAACGATTTGAAACGGTGACCGCTACACGTTATACGCCTCTACCAGCTAAACCCTACTAAAGCTCGTAATGTATAGTAACGACGTAAGCCCTACTGCAGCGCGCAGCCTTGCCGGCTCTATCTCTCTAGTGGACTGTGAAACAAGAGAAACCACGTAACTGGAAGTGCTTCGGCTTCAAAAATTAATCTTCGGTATAATGCGACTGCGAGATCTCGGCGAAATGAACCGATTTCGTGCGATCGCCGGCTGGAATAACAACTCGATTACGTCGCGCGTCCGATGTAATCAGCGAAATTTCGTACTTAATTGCGTTCGCGCGACGAAAATCGGCGAGTCCAAAAATTGGGCCGATAAACTCGCCCGATTCGCATTATTAAACGTCGCAGCGGTTGCCTTCGAGTTATGGACAATCGTCCGCATTTTGCGCGGTTAATTTTAAATTGCGAAATTTGTATTTTACCGGAGGGGTAGGTGGGCGGTTCATTGAGTCGCACAAATAAGTGACCGTAATAGCGTTGAATGGATATTGTGAATGCGCATTGCAGCTCTCACAGTTTGCGACAACTTTTCTATGAGAAGAATTCATATGCGACAGTAAAATGGATAATAACGAACTATTTCAGGCGAAACTTTGTACGCCACGGTCAGTGTAACTGCCACGCGGTTTTTCCCAAGGCTGCCGCCAAAAAGCGATAGACCACCACCGTCGAAAGCCGGGGATTCCACTTTTTCACAGATTACAGAAATTATCGATAAAAGCCGGTGGGAATCGTTTCCCGCCGCGCGACAGAAAACGTCATAACTCCGTCCACGTCAATGATCTCATTACCCGTAACGCCCATAACGGTAAATTACGATGAAAAGAAAATTATACATCCGAAGTATATCATACTTTCGCGGAAATCTTATGAGGTGCTATAAATATTAATGTATTGAGACATGTGCAGGTCGCCATTTTTATGATACGCATTTTTATCAGTATCTATGGGCTTCTTAAAGCTTGTAATGTACGCTGAAATGTGACCATTATTACCAGTTCTTCTCTTCTGCTCCATACATTTATAATGATCAAGTTATAGAAATAAAGCCGGGACTTTGTTTCTTCCACGGGGCAACTTGATAGAACAACTCAGAAGCACTCG
The DNA here is from genome assembly GCA_022817645.1 of Ceratoteleas bidentatus. NCBI lineage: Eukaryota > Metazoa > Arthropoda > Insecta > Hymenoptera > Scelionidae > Ceratoteleas > Ceratoteleas bidentatus. The sequence goes on from JABFPB010003793.1 coordinate 12,685, forward strand.
CACGGGGGCGTAATTGGAGTTGCGCGCGTGTTCGCACACGACTTCCCGGGCGCTGTAATTATGTTATGGACGCCGCTTTTTGGGCGCCGGGCGGCCGTTTTTATCTCAAGCCGTTATTACGCGTGCCCGCTTCGATCGCGCTTTTATTAACGAAAAACACGCCGCGCTCCGCGGAATACATTTTTTAATTACCGCGTTAACGCGCCCGCGCGCTTTTTTCATCCTTTTTCCGTCGACCTTTGACGTCGGCCGCGCCGCAGTTATTGTTCGTCGCGCAGTTATAGGCGCTATTCATTGAATAATTATACGACCGCGTAATTAGATTTGTTGCGAATTAATTGTCGTCGCGCGCGCGAGCATTGTAAATAAAATCGATCGAATTAATCAGGGGAAATGTCGCGGCGTAATGGAAACGTGAAATATTTTGCTGGTGCTTTGACGCAAGAGACATTGGTTGAATTAAAAATCAAGACCAGCCGCGCTACCCTCCCCCCGCCTCGCCGCGCATGCTGATGGGCTCGAGAAAATTACGACAAAAGCGGACGCGACAAGGCACTTTTTCTAAATTAATTACAAATAATTTTATTTGCAATGCCCGCGTGGACGCTCTGTCACTTTTTCCTGCGCGCATCGGACATTATTTAATCAGAGCGTTAGACGGGAAACCAAAATACGTTAATGTCGAAATCGGGCGGCTGGAATAATTGTACTAAATGACGGTAATTGATAATTTATAGACGGCGCTTCATAATATTTCGCGTGAATAAATGAGAGCCCTTCCGTTCGAAAACGCTCGACGAGCGGAAAAAAAGCGGTAATCGCGTGAAAACGGAAAAACGACGCCCACCGAGTTTCATAATTAAGGTATCCGAATATTAATCCGACGCGGTCCCGCTATCAACCTGGTTGTATCAACAATTCATCAGAGAACCGTCGTGCAACGTGATTAAACCGCTTTGTGTCGTTTTACAAGCTATCTTCCTAAAATCGTGCAGAAGATTCGGAAAAAGTGGAACCCGCGTGCACAAACATACATTTATAATAACGGAAAAAGAATATCTTTATTCGCGTATTCCCGGTGCCGGTGAACACTGACGGCAAAGCTCTTCTTTGATCCTTGATTCATTGCTCTTAAGGAAGTCCGCAATAATAATATGTCTGCGGCGCCGTTCGCTCCTTTCCTCGACCCGAAAAGGTCGAAAAAAATCACAAATCAGCCTAATCCGCGCGGAATCAAGCATCGCCGGTAAAAATGAGTTAGGCTTTATTCGCGCTGAGGCTCATATTTCTTTCTTTCCGCTACCGGTTGTTCGCCTCAGCCCGCATGCATTATTTCGGAGGCGTCGTGCTCCTTCCCTCCGTCTCGCTCTTAGTTAACCATTCATCTTTTTATTCAGAGGCTTATCTTTTTAGCCGCGGCGCTGTCCCCTGACAAATTGCGCCGCGCAGTTTCGCCGCCCGCGAACCGTATTTAGAAATAAATCAAATGCTTTCAATTATATGTACTTACTTCGGCGCATAAATTTCAGCAAAACGAATATTCAAAACAGCATTATCGCGCGGACAAATTTGCGATGATGATTTAGCTGGATTAATGTAATCAATTCGAGGGAAACACTTTAACTTGGGATACGCGTTTGATCGTTAAATTGATCGATGCCCAATTTTCGCCGCGCAACTCGCGGAAGGGGCCGCTCGCGCGAGCGTGTATTAAAAGTTTTTCGTACTAATGAATAGCCGAGTGTACCACAATTCAAAACAATGAACTTCTTCGATTACGAGAGTTGTATGCCAGACAACTTTTGACGCACCAACACACAACGGGGCCTCGAAATTCATGAATCGCCGCGGTTCTTGCGCGAGAGCGCAAAAACAAGCAGGGCAAATTCAAATTGAAAGTAACGGGAACAAGTACTCGTCCGGGCTATCTATCGGTTCAAGTTGACGACTTTTTCTATTCAACGTGAAGTTTATTTCGACCGCAACTTCGGTTTTAATTATACCTGTAATTGTTACGAAAGCCGTTCCGCGACTCGACGCTCTAATCAGTTCGGAGTTTTATCCGGCCATCGCCTAACTCCCGCCATTATTTGATATTTCCTCGAATACCAGCTGATGAATTACGGAGGCTTCATTATAAACTTGGCCCGATGTTCCAATTCCAACGAACGTAGCATAACAAGCCATGATTGTCGCCATCAGTCGAAAATCCAGAATTAAAGTCATACTGTTGAATCAAACTGTCTTTTCTTATTGCGACTTATTTTTAAAGATAGTATTCGTAAAAAAAAATTACCGGAATTGTTATTTTTTATCGAGTTAACTCTGGAACGCCCATTTGCACATTTTTGGGCCACACGTGCTTAATTAAAATTAATGTTGAACTCGCAAACTATTATATTTCTCGTCTAAGGTTAATGAGAAATATAAGAGTCATGTTAATGTAATAAGGAATATACCCTAGAAATGTAGCTGGGCTTGCTCAGTTTGCAATCGGGGCCTTTCCTAGGGAAGCCCGGATATCGAATCTCATCGCTACTAACCCAAGTAAGCTGAAAAATATCATGGAATAACGCCTAGCAGTTTTGGCGTGGTATTCCATATGGAATTCTATATGGAATGCCATGAAATTCCATATGGTATTCCACGTTAAAATTGCTACGTGCTATTCCATATGATGTTTTTCAGCTGGGCGGCTAATGCTCGTATAGGCTCTAAACGGGGCCTGTACACGAATGTTATCCTGGCGCCGGCAATGTTCGTAACGCCATGCCCGGGAAAAACTATACAAAGGCCCAGTATTGGCAATATACTGGGTCAAGGTGGGACCCTGCTAGGATAAACAGTTATTGTCTAGGCTGGACCTTTATGAGTATCTCTATATGGGGTCTATACGGGCAATATACGAATTGAGAAGGCTTCTTGTGAACGCAACCATATTTAACGGAACATCATATTTTACAAGAAACATTTTATTTACAATTAAATAATTTATTGATAGATTGTTCTCGTGTTACACAAATATTACGTGCAAATTGTTTCTCATGGATATTCAAAAAAATGTTGTTAACTAATTATGAAATAGTTTAACCATTAAATTTAACTCTTAATTATATGTTTCTTATCATTTTTTATTAATAATACATATAATGATGGTTATGCGACAAATTAACCATTATTATATGTGTAATTATTAATATCATATTTAAAAAGTAAATTTTAATTAATTATTAAATTTAATAGTTACACTATTACATAACTGGTAAAATTTTGTATTATTAATTACAATTATTAATGTCGTATTTTAAATACGATATTAATAGTTAAACATAATAATGGTTAAGAATTAATCAACATTTACTGTAATACGCTGTTGATATTAATCAATAAAGTACACGGAAAAAACTGCTGACAACTGTCCAGCGCAGTAACCAGTGCTATACTGGATTCGGATCGCCTTGAAACAGTAACCAGTGCTGTCCGGACAGTATTGAGTACACTGTAAAAAAAATAGTGCAGTTTTCAAGCATATTTACTTTAATTCAGTTGCAAGTAAATATGCTTGAATTTC
>JABFPB010003794.1:0-16251 GCA_022817645.1 Ceratoteleas bidentatus
CATATTAAAACTAAGTATATACGATTTTCAGTGAAAATTGTTTATATCCCCAAAAGCAGTTGTATCGGCTTCCCATTTTCTAAAAATTGATTAGCATTAGCATTAAAACTTCAAACAGCATGATCCCCCATGCTACAAAATATTACATTGTGTACCATGGGCAGAATATTATAAAGTAATTTCACACAATCTTTTTGATTGAAGTGCATAAAAGTACTCAACTTCCACTCTAAGAACAGGGCGGAAAGTTGTTAATTTCTTCCCGAGGAAAATAATATATCTGAATATAAAGGCATTCAATACTGAAAACGACAACTTTTGTAGTACGTCTAATTAGTAAAAACAGATATTAGTATAAATAAACATTAAACCCTTTTGCGAATATGATTAAGGTACAATTACTGCTTAAATTCGTTCTTGACACAAAATTATTCAACGTTAGAAAGTTTGGCTTGAAACTTGCAATCTGAAGTTTAAATTTTTGTCAACATTTTTTTCAATTAAAATGTTCAAATTTCTCGCTGTTTGTCCCGACACTCACTTCCGGAATCGAAAACGACTATTTATATGATATGTTCTATCGGGGAGAAGGTGCACCATTGGAAACGGTCGCACTTTATATCTATTCTATTGCGCCTATAATTAATGAATTACGAAACAAGTTTTTTGCTCGCGAGAAAATTAGATTGCGGAAGTGTGGGGGAGCTAAAAAAACCGCGAGAGTGCAAATCTACGCAAGAAAGCGGCCAGCTCTAATAAAAGTTTTAATGTCCAGTTCCGGTGTGGTCGGGCGTGAACGTAGCCGGCGTGAGACTGCGAGATTTGAACAAGCACCTGGGTACAGACAAGGACGAAGAACAGTGGAACGAGATTCACAAACAAGTGGTGCAGAGCGCATATGAGGTGATTAAACTCAAGGGATACACTTCGTGGGCGATCGGACTCAGCGTCTGCAGCCTTGCAGCTTGTATTCTACGTAATTCCAATGCGGTCCACGCAGTTTCTACGATGATCAAGGTGCGTATCTGCAACGAGAGTAATATCGATGTTATCAAAAATACTTTAGCTATTATTTAGTAATATAATAATTGACGGAGATTTCGTAGAGATTTTGAAGAATATTTGGAGCTTTTGATATAGTATTTCATTAGATTGACACAATTTAATTAAATTATTATATTATTATATACACTTCAACTTCAGACGTCATGATGAGGTCTATCGTCAGCAATTTTCACTGACGATATACCTATCTGCTATCGTAAAAATGTATAAAGGATAAACAATTTTTTTTCGCAGACATAATAATTATAAAATATTTTATAAATATGTTTTAAAATATTGTTGAAATTGAAATATTGCAAAAATCCTTTTTTGAAAAAATATTTTACTCGAATTTAAGATAGTATTACTGCCATCTTTGACTCAAAAGTTATTTGACGAAATCCACAAGTTTCTAAAATTAACTGATATTTAATTTCATGTCACATAGACTGTATCTACAAACTGCATATTAATTCGCAATTGCGTGTTTCAGGGATACCATGACATTGACAGCGAAGTTTTCTTGTCCTTGCCTTGCTCGCTAGGTGAAGAAGGAGTAACCTACGTTGTAAAACAACAATTAACGGAAGAGGAACGTGAAATGTTACTTAAGTCGTCCAACCTATTATGTGAAGTTCAGAACGGCCTAAAATTTTAAGCCAAAGTGTAATGCGATTGCATTTATTGTAACGTTATCCATACTAAACAAACTTTTTCTACCTTCACTTACAACGTATTTACAACATGTTTAATTCTTAATAAATTGTATTTATTAAATTATACTAATGTGTGCGTCTGTATTTTTTGCTTGAGTCGTTAGTTTGTTTCTCTTGCCTCTGTGTACTGCACGTTTTCAGACTGAGAATAAAATGGAATAATCAATTACAAAGTGTCACTTTCGTTTAGAGGCGGAGAAATAAACAAATGGCTGATCTGAACATGAAATCGCGATTATCTAAAGCACTTCAACTATTTATCATTGTCAGTATTATTCTCAAAGATCTGTAACTCAATAATGTCGACTTTGTAATGCTGAATACAAGTCTCAAACTTATATTGTTAATTGTGTAGTTTCATTGTGTTTGATACAATCATAAAAATAAAATGATCTAAATCAGTATTGTCATGTGTACCTCGATTGTAACATGAACAAAGTGTAACAAAGCTGAATGTTTTAATATGTTTACTACAAAAATAAAATTTGTAAAAACTACTTAAAAGCATGCAACGTATATTATTTAGATATATGTATATTTTTTATCAAATAGTATTTAAGAAATTTCGTTACTATTACGAGGAATTCTAGGAAATTTTATTTTATTTATCCTGAAAGGCTGAACCGAAAAGTTGGTGATTTTGGTATCGTATGTTAAATTGAGACTGATTAAATTTTCGAAGGTTACTTATTATATTATATTTATTATTACATTTATTAGAATTGTACCGTTCATACGATATTTTTTCATATACTGACATTTATAAGAAAATGATATTAAAAATGTGAAATTCGGTATTTGTCGATTTTTCTACATCTGTGACGGAATATTGCAAAACATAAAATTAACGGCATATTTAAGAATCTAATATGTATGAATCTAAGTTAAAACTTGTTACATTAAAATTTATCTTCAGAAAATACGCAGACAAAAAATCTAAAAGTTATTTGAAAGAAGATTATTTTTACATAAATGTACAATGGTATTTTGTTATTTTATTTTGAAATATATATTCTGTTTGGTTTCCATAGTGACATGCAATGACTAAATTCATTATACTCTTTAAATTATGTAAACCTGCACCTAACCTTCATTTTTGACATTCATGGCAACATTCTGCGAAAGAATTTAACAATGTTGAGAAAAATTGTCAGAATCCCTAATAACGTACTATTAAATCTGAAATTATCTAGACATAAAGGTTTCCAGTCTCCAGTTGTCTTACACTCACAAAATGCCAATAGATTTTTTCACAAGACATGTTCGTCGTTGAGTAATAGGTAATGATACGAATAATCCCGAAAGAACAAATTAACATTCATGGCACATTATGAATGTTCATTTAATTGATTAAATAAAAGTCCTTAAAGAAACATAAATAACAATTGATATTACTTTCATGAAAGAATTTGATACTTGTTTAACATTTTCGGTTAAATATTCTCTGTTTAAAAATTAATTCGTTAATATTTTCTTTTAAAGATGTCGTACAACAGAAGATGATCAATGGTATAATTTAAGATGTGACCAAGCGGAAAATAGTGATAAAGTGACCATACTTGGTGTCGGTTCTGTAGGAATAGCATGTGCTTATGCTATTTTAATGCAAGTAAGAACTGATATACATTTTTATCAACGTATTTTATTAATATGTGTAACTGGTAAACAAACAATTCTTTTAATATTACAAGCTAAAATTTTCAATCTCATACTTCACATTATATTATAATTAAATGAAATATTAATTTCTCTCATTTTACAAAATAAAAAACTTAGAATAAATAACACAAGTTTTTATATTATTTCTATCTTTTTTCTACTAAATTTCTGAAAGTAAAAAATATTGTGTTCTTAAATTTTATGTAAGAATATATTTATTAAAAACTTCTGGGGGCTACAATGTTCTAGAAAATCAGTAGGCACGTAGTTTTGATTGATATCGATGCTAAAAAGTTAGAAGGAGAATGGCTTGATTTTGTGCATTCCAGCATATTCTTAAGTGAATGCAAGGTGGAGTCAAGTACCGGTATGTAAAACTTATCTACGGTCGATAAATTAGTTATTACAGCTGAGGTAATGTGTAGATACAAAGACATTACTTTACCAACAGACTTAGCGGCATCGCAAAATTCCAAAGTGGTTGTAATTTGTGCTGGATCTAGGCAACGAGGGAAAGAGACGAGAATGGATCTGGCACAAAAAAATGCAGATCTTTTCAAAAGCATTATACCCACTTTATACCACTACAATGAAAATGCGATATTCCTTATTACATCAAATCCAGGTTCTTAAAGTGTTTCATTATCGCGTTATATATACATAAAAAGCGCGATTGAGTATATAATGGCTTCGTTTTTCATTGCTTTTATTAAATTCCAATTATTTATTATTTAATTTATATTTAATTTATATTTATTTGATATAATATAATTATTAATACATGAATAAAGCCATTTAATATTATTATCGATGAGATACAACTAATTTCAATTGTTCTGTGTCTTGTTGAACATTCGTAGTCGATGTCTTATCATGGGTTACTTGGAAACTCACCGGCATGCCGGTTAATAGAGTGATCGGAAGTGGAACATACATAGATACTGCCAGATTTATGTGGTTTTTGAGCCGTCAATGTAATTGCGACGTAACCGAAATTAATACAATGGTTTTAGGGGAGCACGGTAATAGTCAAGGTAATGTTGAGACAAAACAATGGTATAATTACAATACACGGATTGTTATAAAATAGATAAAAGCGATCATAAAGGACAAGAAAATGCTATCCAGTAAATTAATTCAGTTTATGTAATGAATCTTTGATAAATTACATCACTACTAAATTCTTAGTGTGCCTAAAAATACTGAGAGGCTTTTTTCAAAAAGGTTTGGTAAAAAAATTGTCTTGTGAAAATATGATTGCCTTTATGGTTATATGAGTATTTTCATCATGTAAATTTGTATGTAAATGCATTTAATTGACTTATTCAATTAATTCAAAAGAATCCGGAGGAAGTTTAATATGCAGATTATCTAAATAATTAAAACACGTTTTTTAATTAAAAATGTTTATATACATTTTATATACATTTTTCTTATAAAAAATAAAATTTTAAATGTTTTCTTGTGAGAACTGAAATTTGGTTGTGTCGAAAACTAAACGTATAACCAATTTCGTTGAGTTTGTCTTTACGATTTTATCTCTCCGTGTAGAAAACGATGGGAATAACAATCGCTATTTGTTAATCTCTCATTTTGTAGTTCCGATTTGGTCCCAAACATTCTACAATAAAACTTTGTTGATAAAAGACCCAGAAGATGAGAATGGACGAGAAGAAGACGACCCTTGGAATAACATTGATGAAGCAGTTCGAGTAGCGTAAGTATTGTAATATCCGTATTTATGAATTCTGGAAATTTAAAACGATTTTTAAGCATTTTTATATATTTACGGTCCTTAACGTGCAAAAAGTCAAAAAATATTATTCGCAACATGAATGTGGAAGTATTATTCGCATCACAGATGTTACCGGATGAATTTAAGCCCGCCGGCTTCATTTTGGGCTTTAAACTCGCCCTCTAGCATCCCGTGTTGGGAGTTCTAATAATTTCGTAATAAAAAAAAATGTTACGGTTTATTACGAAATTTGAACACGGAATTTCGTACAATGGGTACGAAAATTCGTAATCAAGTTTTAAAAACCGGGTATATTTCGGACTTGGGTTACGAAATTTCGTGAGTAGGTTACGAAAAATCGTAATCGAATTTTTTTTCAATCGCCCGTGACACGGGCGAGTCACATTAGTGTAACAGTAGTGTCACAGTGGTGTCACAGTAGAGTCACAGATATGTCACAGTGGAAATATTATTCATCATTATTATTTCAAGTTCAACATTATGCTCTCTGTTACGGGCCATTTATGCCCGGACCGACACGCTAAGGTTAAAGTAAAGCTCTACACTGAGAAAATTTTTCACCCTTTCAAACGGTGAGAAATAACGATCAGCTCATCCTATGTATTTTTCACCTTATTTTTACTTGAAGTTAACTTTTCAAACAGTGGTAAATGGTCACCGTACGAATACGTGCAAATCTAAGTGATAATTCAGTGAGCACTCCAGTGGGCGCCAAGTCCCACCGTTTGAACCGGCCCTAAAGCCCTTTAGGGCGTTACTTTACCCGCAGGGTGTCCTAAAATCCTTACCCGAATAGAAATTAACCAGAAAATCCAAATGGAAATCAACCAAAAGTATTTGTATAATTGTTTTTTTTAGTATAATTGTTTTTAAAGCTTCTGAAAATAAAAATTTGTTTTTAATAAAAATTGTTTTTATGTAAACAATAAATTTAAGTACATTTTCAAGATTCTTTTTTTTAATCTAGGGGGCTCCGTCTTCTGAAGCCCTGATCGGAGCTCCACCTCTGGGCTCCAGCAGCCCCGCACTCCCTGAACCTCAGGGGGCGAGGGATTGCTCGATGTAGGCGTACACGCAACAAAATATATACCTGCCACTCGTATTTGTATGCCTGGCACAGGCATATTTTATTATTAATCGTAATAGAACGATCCACCTTAGAATGCCAATGCCAGGCAAAATTCGTGTCTGGCAAAAGAATGTGTAGGGTTAATGTAGAGATAATATCCTCTTGTTTGAAATATCTTCTTGTTTCGCACTCTGGAATATCAGTATTATTGGCAGCGCCAAGATATTTTTTTGCGTGTAGGGACCCAGTTTACACCTTTGGTACATAAAATATTATTAATAATTAAATTATGCATACAACTTTGATATTTTTCGTTTTGACTACAAACTTATCCTATTGTCTTATTATATTGTTCCAGAGGTCCACAAGTCAGATGTTTGAAAGGATACACAAGTACTTGTATTGGAATGGCAACGGCAGATATTTTAGACAGTTTATTACACAGCAGATATAAAATAAGACCTGTGTCCACATTGGCTCAAGTAATTATCTGTTAAAACATATACTATATTAGTAGCTTAGAAAAAGATGATGAAAAAATGTGACCCGGTTATTTTAAATAGTTTCTCTCTATCACAGTGACATCCGTTTTATTGTAACCTGTGACCCTCAACCTTAAAGTTTGCCCTTTTTCTACCGTAACTAATTAAAGTGTGAGATAGATTTTTCAGGTTTATTTTATTATATTATTTTAAGTTAACTATATAGATGATGATGATGTACAGATGATGATGTTTTTGTAATAACAAAACATGTGGAATGAGAAGAAACATAGATATTAGTCTTTTGTTGAATTTCCTATATTTTTAAAAGTTTTCTCGTAAACGCCGTAAACAAAATCTGAAAAATAATCACATAAAGCTCCTACTAATACGACGAACGATTTTTCAATTCACTGTATTTTGGCTTTAGGAGAGAAACTCCTTAAAAGAAAACATAGCTGCACAGAGAACGAAGTATAAGGAACACATATGTTCCTTATACTTTGGAAGTATAAGGAAAAATGGAAGTCTGGATCATGATCGTGAGCCAGCCTGTTGCCATACTCATGCCAAACCCTTGCCATCCTGATGCCAGACTTTTTTTTCAAAAGGGATTATCAAACGCATACGGAAATTATCAAATCTAGTTAATGGAATAATAAGAAAAAAAAAAAAAGATTTAGCTTCAGTTTGTAGACAGAGTAACTACAGTCAGTATTGTTTCAAATAAAGATCTAGTTGTAGTAGCAATATTCTTTCTGCCAGAAAAACGTCTCTAGGTAATTTGATTTGAATTTTCTTCTCAGTGAACCTTCTGTCAATGAGGATATAATTTTCATATTATATCCCCACAGTATCACAGTTATTGAAATATTTTCGGTACTACAAAGTCTATTCCAATTTAGATTTACTTATTGATAAATGCATAATACTTTTTTCAGTGCGACTTAATTAGAAATTGTTGATATAAAATATAATTTGTACTGCGTTTCTGACTAAAATAACTAATCAATATTGCAATTTTAGGGATACTACGGTATATGTGATGAGGTGTTCCTTTCTCTACCTTGTGATGTCGACGAATGTGGAATACGCAGAATTTTTAAGATGCCCATTGACGCCTGTGAAAGCCAAAAGCTACGAGAATCAGCCAAACTCATCAAAAATGTTCTTTGTCAAATAAAGATATGAAAACTCTCTTTATATTTACGGTACGTGAAAATATAAAGTTCCGGAAATTAATATTTAAAAATAATACCTTCCATTTAAGGAAGATAATTGTAAATTAAAAGTAACAGAGGTAAATGTTATTATTAAACTATACACCCATGAAAATTCGGACTAATTTTTTGAAAATCACTATTCATTAAAACTATTTTCCTGATTAGTGCCTTGTAGCACTAATCTGGTGCTTAAGATTTTTTAATTGTGTAACAACGCGTTGAAAAACGGCGAGTTTTACGAAATTTCTACTCTTGAAACTAGAAATTACTGTTCCACTTCAATTAAATGCGAAAAAGTTTACTTTCTGATTTGAGTGTATAAATAAAAATGAGAAAATGTCGCTCTGGTTGTTAAACCGATGACCATGTTCTCGCATAAACATATTTTGAAAATTCTGTATTGTCGGTAATCACTCTGTGGTCAGCTTGCTGACGTCAGCTTGCAGCATCTCCAGGATAACAAAACTAATTGAGTTTCTAGTTTCAGCGAAACATGTTTATGTTAGTTTTGTTAGTTTTTAAAAAATAACGGGGATAGGGGGCGGGACCGCCCCCTTTACCCCCATTATTTATTGTCCTTTGCCGTGTTAGCGGAGCGACCAGGGGTACGCGTGCTATATTTTATTACAATTCGATTTTGGCGCCAAAACATCTCGGCGCCAAAACTTCCTCACGCTAAATCGTCCGGCGCCAAATCATCCTGACCCCACTCCGTCGACATATAGTTAACCCTTTCGATTCCGAATTATTTTTATTGATGAATATTTAGGGAATTATTAAGTTGTAATGTAATCACGGGTTTCCATACGTAAAATAAGCATGAATCTCATCGTTGCTTTAAAGCAACGATGGGAACGAAAGGGTTAAGGTCTTATTATAGTGAATAAATAGTGACTAAATTAATCACGTAAAGGATTGAGACAAACATAAGAAAAACACTAAATGGAGTCAGTTCTAAGTCTAAATAAAAAATAAATATTTATAATTCATCTTCATTATAGATTCAATAACATTTAATATAAATTAATAAAGTTAATGAATATTAAATAAATTAATCTATTATATTTAATAGATTATTCATTAAATATAATCGTAATTTTGATTCTGATAGTCATAGCTTTTGAAAATATACGGATGATTCTAAATAACTTTTATCTTATTCGAAATTGTTCGTAATCCGGAGACTTTATCATTACATATGTTGACTATCTACAAACTAAATAGTTTAAAGACATTCCTATATTCTCGAAAAGTTTTGACAAAAATGAATCAAAATTGAATTGTCTATTTCATTAATATTACTAACTGTGCCTCAACAATTTCATTTAAATATCATACAGACTAAATTATGTATACGGACAAAAATTCTGTAAAGTCGATACATGGACCTATGAAATCCACAGACCGAGTCATTATGGCTGCATTCCGAACTATTTGTCAGATTGATAGGAGCGAGACCATTCATTTGTCATGTGTAGCAAATAAATTTCCCTTTTTTTAATGAAAAAACGAAAAGGATTCATTTTTCATGTATACAATGAATGAGCTTAGAAATAAACAAGCAAATAAACAACTCTCATAAAAAACGATCTCACAGCCCGTCTGTGAGATAGTTATTTAGACTTATGGTGTAGCCAAATGACTGACTAGTAAGTATCACAAGAATTTTTTCCTTATACGTAAGATTAAGGTGTTTAACAGCCTATTAAATTTAAAGGCCATTAAACCTCCAAATCCTGTTTGGAGGTTTAATGGCCTCCAAGGTTTAACCATTGGCTTTAATTCCCCGTCAAGCTGTTACGGCTCTGTTTTTTTTCTGGTTGCCAAAATCATCTAGCTGGGAGTTATCTTTCCGAGTTATCTGACACAAAAGAAACAGCAGTTCCGTGCAGAGCGCCGCTGACGTTCGAACATTCGCAAGAGAAGGTCTCTCGCACGAGCGACAATCTCCTTTCCTTTCGCAATAGAAAGAGAATTGTCGGCAAGTGTCGCACATAAGCGCGCCCAACGATATACGTATTCATATTTGCCTACACATACACAGCGTTCCGCGCATGTAGACGTAAGCTGTAAGCCAATAGATGGCATACAGCGTGCCGACGTTTATCTCTTAACTTTTAATTCACATACGTGTAAGTCCATGGGAAGGGCGACTCGGGCCATTTTGAATCTAGCCGCAGGCTAGGCCGCGGCAAGGTAAACCAAAGCTATGGAAATCTATCTCTAGGTGTCGTGCCGAATGGCTGATGGTAAATCCAAGCTGAGCGTGACGTAGTCTTCTTAGTCAATCGAAAGCATTTCGCCGAAATTGACGTCACAAATGACATTCAGGAAAAATGCGAGGAAAAGTTTACACGGAATAACCCGTCAAATAAGAACCACATATTTCAGTACATGGAAATAACTCCAATTCCAAAACTCACCGAGTTTAACATTTGTTATAGTTAAATTTAATACATTTTCAATTACAAAATTAATTTGTAGAAGTTTTTATGATAATAATTAAGATGATACATTTTCTTCAAATCAAAGAGTGTTGTTTCTATTTTTTAGAAGGACATATTTCGCTTAGAAACTCAATTATTAAATTTGCCTGAAACCCGTGCGGACCTGGGCATTTTAATTGTCGCGACCGGCACAATTTCCAGATGGATAATCAGAGTACGAGTGGGCTCTAGACGATCTGCGTACGCACCTGACCCACCTGAGGTGGAGGTGGTACCAGAGGTCCCAAGTAGTAACCGTTCTCTGCTGGCCCTCTCGCACCCAACAGCGGGGCTTGGTGCTCGGTTAGTGGACTGTCGGTCGTTCTTCGGTCAGTTGGTTAAGGTTCATTTGTTCAAGTGGCACATTTCGATGACAATTGCTACGGGACGACGTGGTAAACCGTGCAAACGGGAAAGCTGAGCGCGGCACACGCGCCGCATGCGTATGCGGCTGTTGCAAGTTCACATTTTGACTTTTGGGCCCGGCAGGCGGCCCGCCGGTTTATTTATTTTTCGCGCGACTTTTTGTTAGGCGATTTTTGTTGCTCTTTTGTACGCTTAGTCGGATTAGATAATGACCATATCGTATGCTAGTGAAGTGCCCAACGGCTCCAGCTTCGGTTGCTTCTGGCGAATATTGCTCAAGTAAGTGTCACAATAAAGATTGGAAGGGACTTTTCGGGAGTGTGCCAGTTTCACTCGATGGAAAAGTAGTTTCTTTCGGAATTGAAAAGAAAATTCGGGAACATTTGTTTGAGGTTTAAGATTAAGGTGAAACTACAGTCCGGACGAAAATTATCAACGCAGCGTCACAGAAAAAGTGTATTATAGATGGGTTAATAATTATTGTGCGAAGAATAATAGTGGAAATAGTTTAAGTTAATACTTGTAGGCGATGTTGGCTGAAAAAAATTGGACGAATGAAGTATTATTACATAAGTTCTCTGAGACAAAAGTGTAAAAATTACGGTTTAAATAGTATTATTTAAATTTAAGTTATTAATGAATTGAAGCATGTTAAAAGCCTGATAGGAATTTTTAGTAAGATTTTTCCAATAAAACTGAATGTTTTTGTCAGTAAATGTCCTGCTCTAGTATTTAATATCATTGAGTTCGTGCTTAAGCAATAATTTTTTTAAATAACTTTTCCCTCGGTGTACAGTGAATGTCAAATAGCAAACATGCAACAATCGGTTCGTAGAATGTTTGACAGAAATACAAAAACCAACGTAATTGTTACGAAGAACGTTAAAAGCGAATCTAACCAATAGCGTTGGTAATGAATTTTTAATTTTATTTTGAGGTAAAAAGTCGTAATATATATTCTGTTAATTATATATATTCAAATCTTTCATTTCAGTTGACAAATCCTCGAATAATAAATATTGTAATACTAGATTCAATATTTGGGTTGGCAACATTTACTATTAATAATTAATAATTTTTTAACGAAAGTTTTAGAATATAAAATTATTTTTCTTTGCGTTTGAGACATTTATAAGACATTTCACAAATCGACTGTCATCACTAAGTCATTCTTTCTGCTCTGTCTATGATGTTTATCGTCTATTGAACTGAGTCGAACAATTACGTTATTCATTAATCCTTGATATATATTATATGGTTGAAATATCATCAAGAGATATTTTAATACATAACTCGGGGCGGAAAATCCAGTTTCTCACACCGAAAACTGAAAAACTGACTTCTGTGTCTTCGTATTAAAACGTTGTGTACTATACGGTAAGAATAACGATTCCACACATTTTTTGCAGTACTCGACTTAGTCTCGTACCGCAACGAGATTGTTTTACAGAAAACAATAATTTAAAATCTACCATCCAGATAGAACATCAATTTGTTATACATCTAATATATGTATAATATACGTATTTTATATGTATATATCTATTTTATGTATGAATGTCCAACTAATATATGTATAATATACATCTTGCTATATTGGGGCAGATTCCTTTGATATTTAAAGGATTTTAAGATTAATATATTTCGTTTAAAAATTATAGGAATATCTTGTAACCGTGTCCAAAAGTGAATTCCTTTAATATTTAAAAGAATATCATTTCAATGTAAAATGACTTTCTTAAAAGTTAAAGAAAAATCATTTGACTCGAAAAGTAAGTTCTTTACGTCCCAATATTGAAATATCCTAAGGTTTTCTGTTGACGTATAAAAGTGACATTACAAATAACTAATTGAGACAAGTACAATTTTGCAAAAATGTTCATGACATTTACGTTTACATCCAAATATATTTACTATTTATAGTTTCATAACAAAAATGTTTACTTCAAAACTGATATCATTTCCTGAAAAAAAGTTTTGAACGACATTTAGATCCAAATCATCTTCAAACTTTTTTTATTTTGTAAATTGATATCGCAATCACGCAATGTTTGGGGTTAAATTTGTTATTTCATATTTTGTGTACGTAGAAATTATATCAAATAAAAACAACATACTTAAATTACGTTTTACACTTCACGAAAATCGCGCTATTCATCACTTGTCAGACTGAAGATAAGCTAAAGTTGGCGCTTTTGAATCTAGAGCTGATGTTGCGTAAAAAGAATCCTTTAATTATTAAAGGAATTGACTCGCAAGCTCAATAGAACTTTCTGTTGTATTTTAAATTCTCCCTTTATATATTAATCATTTGACATTTAAAGGAATGCAAATAAAAGACTTATTTTTTATATTTAATAAAACATTTTTGAGAGTGTAACATATTATAAAAAAAAGACGCGACTTTAACGTTTAAAATCTACGAACATTATTTGCATGAACAATTTTGATGATGATTTCCGTAAAAGCAAGTTTTTCAAAATCTCATATCTCTCGTATCTCAGGAACCGTTTGACCAAACTGCTTTCATCTTTCAGATCAAAGTATACTATTCCAAAATCTATCTGAAATTTGTTTGCCTCTTTTCACATTAATATTTGCAGATTTGATTAGTTATTCTTTTGACAAGCATATGAAATGATTTAACAAGTTTATCATGAAAAACTTTTTCTGGATGTTGTAAGCAAATTTAAACTTAAAAAAAATGACGGCTTCAACTTCGAAACAAAGTAGACCATACAGACTGAATTAAAGATTTTATTTGCATAAGAATGCGATTTGTATTGTCATATTAAACATAGGAAAAATCTATAAATATGAAAGATAGTCCTGAAAATCACATTGAAAATTGACCATTGATTGTTAATGAACCCTTAATTTACATCAATGTAACGTTAATAATTAATTGTGTTTTATTTTACTCTAGCTAACCTATTGTTAAATTCACGTTTTCCCGCTTTTTTACGATCCCACAAAACATATCTTTAAAATTGACATAAATTAAATTTAGCAGAAAAGTAATAATAAATAAACCTATTCTTTGTGCAAGCTACTTCTTAAAATTCCAAAATAAATTTCCTATTAAAAAGAAATTTCAATAAGTCTATATCCATTTTTATTGATTCCCCGTAGTGATTTATACAAAATTTTTATCGATCAAAAATGAACTTAAGCCACATTTCCGTCGCTCAATGCACACAGCGAGAAAAAGGATAGTGTAAAAGTGTCACATTTTCCTAAAGAGAAAGAGGATCCGAAAGAGTCACAGGTATGCATTACATACTGTATCGAATCGGATCGCTGTTGCCACTAACATCACATTCGTCTGTTTCGTCACTATTTCTCTCACAGAGTGTTTATTTTTAAAGTACAGTAATCGCTTCACTTACTGACTTGATTTGTAAAAGGAATTAACTGAATTATATTGTTTGAATCATTTTAATGAATGAATGGAATAAAGTAAATCTGATTATCAGGGCATTATTTGACAATGAAATGATGGCGCAAAGTTTCTATTATAAAAATATTGCGAATTTAAAAAATAAGCTATTTAGATCTAGAAATTTTTATTATAAAAATATTGCCGAATTAAGAAATAAGATACTTAGATCCAGAAGTGTCAGTAACACCGAAAATTCACCTTGTGTTCCATCACATGGAATATTTCTTCTCGTCGCCACAAAATGTTTAGACTTTTACAATGAGAAATATACAATGTTCTGTCAAATTGACCATTATTTTGAAAAATACAAGTCAGTATTAGCTACCCGGAGTACTATCATCGATTTTGCTAATATAATGATTGCCATGTTTGACTTAATGCTATCTTCGTTTTGTGAGAGTTATTTATTTAATATTCATTTATTGTTAATTATTTTTTATTAAATAAAATTAATGTTCAGCAAAATTCAAAATGATGAGTGGTGGATTATGTCACAAACTTTATGTGAGATCAAATTACATGCCAGTTTAAAACTTACGATGACGAAGATTTTCTCACTATTCCATTCAAATGTTATCACATTATACAGTCAATGGTGAACTAACTGTCAAATTAAATGTTTGTAGATTATTCCTTCTTTCTTTTCCTTAAATTTATTTAAGTTTTAATTCCTTAGCATTACTGGGAGATTTAAGACTCAATAAACTATTTGAAATACATTATTTTTAAACCTCTATCTACAAGCTCCTAATCAGTTGTTTCCAAGAGCTGTTTCAAATTTAAATAAAAATTGCTAAAACTTTTTTTGCATTTTTTGAAAAAAAATATATATGCGAAGAGCGTTTTTTCGTGCTGTTTCAGAACCGAAGATAAAAAAATTAGCTAGATATATTTTCCCATAATCGTAGAATATTGCTAACGTCGTTTAAATATAAAATTATTATTTGTTCTTTTTTATTATTCAAGACCCTAACTCAGTTACAGCAGACTTTCGACATTCACTTTAATAAGTAATGAAACGTTTACACGTGTTTTAAATGTATTTGCATATTTTTGGAATAACTTTATTATCGAGTACAGTACTTTTCCTACATGCAGCCATACATTGAAAATCAAATTTATCAGTTCGTATAACATTTAATACAACATTCAAATCTTTCAGTTATAAATTATAGAATGTTTTCCAAACAGCCTAAAATCTGATTGTAGAAAATAACAGGAATTTCTATAAGCGATTTTCTAGTTTTTGGGTTCAATTCGAAACGTTTTACTAATTATCAGCCAATTCGAAGGATTTGAAGAATTTTAAACATATTTTTTGAGCGAGTTGAGATTGAATGATTCTTGTATTGTTTTGTATTAAGCCATTTGTGTAAACATTGGGAATATTATTTCATCACAAAATAATACTTGAGCGATTACTTTAATGTATTAAATATACCAGACTGGCACAGTTAATCTGCAGTCTTAAAATTGTAACTTTTTTGTTTAAAAAAACTTATTTATTGCAAAATTGTCTAATCTTTACTGAATGATTCAATGGTTTATATTGACTAAGAATTATTACTCTTTTTTGCTTCATCAGAAAAATTCTCCTCATCAGAAAAACTGATAATTAAACTAAATATAGTTTAATTATCGGTTGAAAACGATTAATATAAACATATTTCTCTTCAAACGTTACAGTTATGTTTCAAAATGTAACGCGTATTGACGAATATTTAATGCAACACTAAATCGTTGAGAACACTAAGTTAACGTCTAAAGAAAGTCTATAAAATTTGATTAAGCCAAATTTAGCATATAGAGCAGACAATCTGACAGTTCCAGTTAGAACTTCCGAAGCACTTGTATCTACTAATCAGAGTACAATCATCGTACGTGTGGCATTGATCGAAATTCATTTTATTTTCAGTTACTCGTAAAAAATTTATAAGTAGCATTCGCCTGGCTCACACGCAGGGAAATATTTGATTAAATCAGTTAAAGAATTTTGTTATTATTTGGT
>JABFPB010003795.1:0-16252 GCA_022817645.1 Ceratoteleas bidentatus
TCCATTGAGAAGTTTGTCTGTAATCGTGTCCACCGACTTGAAAAATGTCGTTTCGAGAAAAACGGCTTCAAAGTTTTCAGATTAAATGGAATGTAAACGTGTAGTGTTCGCTTCGGCGATCAAAAAAAAATACTTCCACTAATCGGATCGTCTCGAAACTTTGTAATTATATAGACAAAGGACAGTGCTTTCCAATGGTGAAAAATCGATTTTTCAAAAATCGATTTTTTCAAAATTTCTGAGTGGAGGTAACCCCTTAATTCTTTAGTATTAGAGGGGGGGTGGTGTTAAATTAAGATGATCTGGGCAAGTTGAATTTTGTTGTGGACAGTTTGCATAATTTGAACTAATTATGATTGGATGGATGATCTTCAATTTCTGGAACTATTGACATTTTCGAAGAAAAACTAGTAGATTGTCAAATTTAAACATGTATCATTATCCGAATTTGTCTATTTATCATCTTCTCTGAATGACTGAAACGTAAATATCTATGGATTTGTCTCCGGGTTTTAAGTACTTGAAGGTGAAACCTTTTATGAAGGAGATGGGACTCTGTACCTCCAGGGGAAGAAGAACCCGAATCTCCAGTGGCAGGCTTCGAGTGCTTTAACCGATTTCGCATTTTTTTACAATATTACTGCAATATGTGCTATATTTAATATTAATGTTTTACAAATTTATAAATTTAGTCCTATAAAATATATTAACATTTCGAATATAAATTTAATGATTAATCATCACTAAATCTCACTTTTAGAAGCAAAATACAAATCTTGATTCTTAACAAAGTTTTATTAAATTTGTAATTCATTATAAATTTAATTAGCATTGAACTTACCTAACAAATAATGTCTTTGTTTACCACTTAATTTTAGAGATCAGGATCTTATTATTAATTTTCCTCATATAATGCATGGGAAAAGTTTTTCCAATAAGTTTGACAAGGTTAATTACATGTTGTTTTACTGAGTTTAAATTTGAATGCCAAACCTGTATTTTTATTTCAAGTAATATCAAAATTTATACATGAATATAATTTTCAATATAATATAATACTATAATACTATAGTGATTACCGTTATTTGCAAAAACGGTTCATCGTCCAGACCAAAACAAATAAAAGGGATCCACTTTACACAATCTAATCTATTCATATTAAGCAACTGGATAATTTCAATAATTTGTAAAACTACTGAAATGTTAGTTAACTTGTTTCGCCCTTCTCTTCTCCCACAGACATAATATAATCAGCTTGAAACAATGAACAAGATTCCATCTAATACTGCTCTACAAGAAAACATCATCAAGTTATTAAACTCGATTCAAAAGTGTTTATTGATAATCAAACGAATAAAATAAATTATCTTTGTACTGCAGTTTTAATGCAAAATTGACTTATCTTGAAATTTAATTGTCGTAGGCACGTAGCTACATGCAATCCCTGCCATACAAACCAAAAGTTCCATGGACAAGTCTATTTCCGACCGCTGACGTACAGGCTTTGGATTTACTAGATAAGATGTTAACGTTTAACCCGAACAAGCGCATTGTCGTGGAAGATGCGTTGGCGCATCCGTACTTGGAACAGTATTACGATCCAGCCGACGAGGTAACGAATTCGCGAAATTATTCTTATCACATTTACCGTCAACCCAATTTGCGAATCGAGATGTCCGAAGGACGGGGATAGTCATTTCAGAGTCGCAATTTAGGATGCGGTTTCATTGGGCGCAATTCCCCCACCGATCGGAACGGAATTCCGAACGGAATTTATATTATCCAAAACATGTGATGGTTTAACTCAACAAACATTTCCGGAACCTAAGTTAGAAAATATAGTTAAATATTAAATCAGTATGAGATAGCTGTTTGTTATGTCTAATTTTCTCGTCTAAAATGATGCTTTAGCTTGATTGAATAATAACTTAAAAACATGGTTTGAATTAAATAGTTTATTTTTTGGAAAAAATGGTTCGACATCAATTACGATTCAACGTATGCAATAATTTTAATCATAATAGTCCTATTGATTTTACTATTGATGTATTTAACTTATTTCTTCGCAAAAATAGTAAAACATTTGTAAGCTTGGTTGTTCCTCTTTTAGCCCGTCGCAGAAGAGCCGTTCAAATTCGACATGGAATTGGACAACCTACCAAAAGAGACTTTGAAGGAATTCATCTTTGAGGAGACCATTTTGTTTCAACAGAATCGTCAACAAAATGCTATGTAGTCGACTAGTGAGTCTGAGTAATTGATTTCGATAGTTTCGTTGTGAGAATCATACTCTATCGACTGAGACAGCCGGGACACAGATACGAACAGCCCAAACAGTTGACGCATTCGTTTGCAAGTCATGTCTTCTTTTGAAAGACTTTCGTTCGAGGAAAAAGCGCTACACAGCGACGACAATAGACTAAGCAAGTTTCCTTCTAGACATCGTTATGAGCGACGTCTAGAAGGAAAAATTTCGCAATAGTGTTGGTTCAATGCGTTCAAAAGAAATGTATATTTTATGTAAAAAAGTTGTTTGAAAATAAGCTAAAAACAATATGATTTGCAAAGCAACTCGCCTTTTATACATTAATAATCACCTCACATTTTCTGCTAAAATGGCTGAAAAGTACCAATGCTGATTCGTTGAAAATGACGCTTCCGTTGTTCTAAAACATCTGTTTGTTTAGCCTATTACGCCATGATGTATCTACTAAATGATAATCAGTCAGTGGAATTACCGACAAACTATCCATTGATCAATTTGTTCTATACTTTTGACGCGACTGTTTGATTGGTTGTCATCGTTGTGTAGCGCTGCAATCGATGTGACCTGTGGTCATTACTTCATTCAAGCAATTTTACTCAACGCAATGAAGGTGGTTGGCTTATTTTTCAAAAGCAATGTTAGTGAGCTCAAATTTGAGAAAATAAATGGCGAACTAGATCATGCTGGTATAAACTACATGGCTTCTTAAAGCAATTTGAAAATTACTTTTCTCGACAACGTTTTAGTCAAAATAAACCAAATTCTGGACAATTATTCTTTTCCTAAAAGCAATAAGAAATTAAACTTCTTGGCATTTCTGGAATATTTTGTAAAATTTAAGACTCAGTAATTTTAATTTAACACATTCTGTTTGAATTGCATTACATTTAAAACTCATACTTACAAAGAGTATCCTAATCAGTTGTGTCTTCCCACAAGGTTTTTCATGTTTAAATAAAATAGAATTGGTAGAAATGAACTCATAAGCCTTACCAACCTTATTCTTGAAACGAAAAATTGTACGTCTCGTCGGACGACGCGAGATTGATTAGAATTTTTGGAATATATTATCCGGCAGTTGTACAGGCGGCTCGTCCGCTGAATTTACGCGAAAAAGGCGGAATCAGCGAGGCAGCGTCATTAGTTTCAATCGAGAACAACGATTTCGAAGTCGCGCTATTAGCACAGTTGCTAGTTACAGTATTTATCCGGTTAATCGAGACTGTGACGACTAATAATGAATAATGGCAATGCTAGACGAATTATGCGGTTTGATGGTGACGCGAGGATCAATACCGACTCGACCGTGTAACCACTGTACAATCGATACATGTAAATAACATTAAAACATTTTACATAATCAATGGATCTGCAATTTCTTATCTCTACAACGCCGATGCCACACGCTCGTTCACTCACACACAAGCATCCTCTGTTTCGCGCGTCCTTGCAACTATGATTCTTATTGGTTGAATAATGCATTTATTTTCGCATGAAAAGTTTCGTTGAAATATTATTTCATTTTACATACGCAATCACGATTCGCTTCACCTCGCAATCAGCTATGTTTTTCATCACTTTTCGAGGTACAATCACCGTCCTTCTTGCTCACTGACACGTTTTCTAAATCCATGAAATTAAAATGTAAACATAAATGAACATGTGTAATTAATAATTAACAATCGTGTACACTATTTTCAACGAAATGTTCTTGTAAGAGCTTTTATGTACTTTTATATAAAATGATACAATGGAGTATTGGTTATGTGACCCTTTTAGTTTACCCTTTTATTGCGGTTATTGCATATACATACAATAATTATATATATTAAAATAATTTTTGTAATAAAACCTTACTCGTCAAGTGTAAGGTCATACTTATCGATGATAGGTGCAGATAGATTTGGTGCGACAATTGGATTGATGTATCTTTCTAAATCCCAAAGTCAGTCTCCTTACGAGAACATTTCAGACATCTCATAATGGGACGCTAAACAGACCACCCTTGTTCAGTTATCAGTATTGACAATGCAACTGACGACATTCGTATTTTCAGCAGACGTCGCGATGAATTAAGATGCAAAGCCAAGTGAAGAAACGAGATATTTACAACCGAGGCGTACTCGCTGTTCTGTCTGCTGCTGTGAAGAAACGAACAAACGATACAGAAAGCAAGAGACGAAACCAAAAAGACGCATTCACGGGTGTACCTGAGCGAAGCTACCTTCGAGATCTGTCCACGTTTGGTAGACTTTCCACGAGGCTCCATGTCGGAGGAGCAGATTCCCGCGCCATCTATGCTTACGCCCCACACGTTACTCCATTACACTCTCAATTCGAACAATGGTTGCGTTTAACTTGGGTGACAGTGCTGTCACCTGCAACTGCACTATTTAGCCAGCGGGACAGTGCTGTCACCTATAACTACATTATCGAGGATTGCTTGCATTACTCTGACTGTCCAGTAAACAGCTCGGTACACCAACAATTGACGCGGTTCGCGCGTGAGCGTTTCCAGCGTCTCAGGTGGATTTTTTTAACGATATTGTCCTCTAATTGTCTCCATCCAAATCGGAGAGCTCTCGTGCCAATTGCGCTGTCTGACAAGTACCGAGCTGCTCGGTTCAGCAACTTCACTTTCCCTTTGCTTCGTTCATGTTCATTGCCACATTAATTCATTTTCATTGCCGCGAAAGGGCGCTCGAAGTGCCACATCTTTTGCTCGCGAGCGTCACCTTCAGGCGACTTTCCAGCAACAACGAAACTCCGCGAATTGTAAACATCCCAACAGTAAGCAGATGGTCACCCGAAAGCTGAGCAGGACGCGACGCCATGAGCAAACGAGCGGATCGATCAAAAATTCGGTGTTTCAACTATAATTATGTTATCGGTGGTTAAAAGTTGTACGTTCGCAAGTGACTTGTCCGTCATTCTTCCTTCTAATCGTGTCTCTGAACGTTTGTCTCCCGATAATTGTGACGGTTATCGCGACCTCTCGTGGGTTTCTCTTACAACTAAGTATTATTACTATTATCTTCATTCTTCACGGGATCAATATAAACTCTGTCTTCGAATGACATCCAACACAACCGCTTTTCGTGAAAATTAGGAATCAGTTTCAAGCTAACGTACTGCATGCTTCTGTAAATTCAAGCTCTTTCCAAGTCGAACTGAATTAAATCGAACTGAATAAATGTCGGTGACTGCGTTGCCATTTTATATTTTGCAGTGTTAAGTTTCGAGTTCGCATGTTTCATTCAACGCACACTCAGTAAGAAGCAATTATAACGATGAGAAAACCAATTGTGATGACTTTTAACTTCAAGTTAGGCTAATTGTACTTTGCTAGGGCAACAGAGGTGATGTGGGTATGGTCAATGTACTATAAAGTTGCAGCATGCACATTCCGAGTTTCGTCTGTTGCTTGAAAACTGTGACAAATGCCACCGATTCGAACGTTAATAGTAACGGTCATTATGTGATTCAGCGAATCCAATAGTTAAAGAGTTCCTCCATTTCGGTTTGATATAACGCTCGCTTGCAAACTTTTCAGCTCGAGCGCAAAACGCACAACCACACGATTCTTTTCTTATTGTATCATAAACGAAAGCAGCTGATACTGCACACGGGTTTCGACATTTCCTAATGGAAAGGATAAGTGGATTAATTTAAAATTGCACTCGTGCTGCACTAGTCCAATGAAATGGAACTTCTAATCAGACGAATATGCTTAAGATGAAGAAAACAAACTTGAGGCACAGATATGTGAATAAGAAAAGGGATGCCTTCCCCTATGAAAAAAATCAACGTAGGAACCTACGTAGTAACCTGCGTAGGAACCTGTACAGGAACCTGCGTAGGTTCCTATGTAGGTTCCTACGCAGGTTCCGACATAGGTTCCTACGTAGGAAATGGCAAAAAATGGTTTAAATAAAATTTTAGTTGTAATATCAACGTGGACTAACGTTTAAGCATTAAACATAAAACAAATGTCATAAACATCAAATAGTTTGACATGAAACGTTCTGTGTGGATGCATCATTTTATATTAGTTACATTACTTGCGAGAAAGGTAGGTGTGGCTTACTACACTATGGTGCAGTAAGCCTCATATATCTTTCTCGCAAGTGACATTTTCATGTGGCGGGTAGTATATAACGGGCTTTTGAATTAATATAAAATGATTAATAAAATAATTAATATAAAATGATGCATTCATACAGAACATTTCAGGTTAGATTGCTCGATGTTAATAACATTTATGTTTAAGGCTTTGTTTGTTAAACATAAATGTTCAACATAAAGCGTTTATAAAACAAAATTTTATGTTGTTTTACAAAAAAAAATTATTTAACCAATTTTTTGTCATTTCCTGCGTAGGAATCTACGTAGAAACCTACATAAGAACCTACGTAAGATCCTACGTAGGTTCCTTCGCAGGTTCCTATGTTGACTTTTTTCATAGGGTCGATACCAATTTGAGAAAATATATAACCAGCTGCCAAGGTGGCTCTCAAAATATTTGCTGGAAATTGATTTCCTTCTTGTTTTAGTCAGTTTTTTCAGTCAGAAAAATATCATCATTATTTATTTATTAATGTTTGTTTTTTAAAAACAAATTACACTTTTATCCGAATCATCTTTCTCATAACTGGGTCTCTGGTATACTTTCTTTTTCCATGTTTTTTTGTTTTTGACATCGCCGAGGGATTGAGAGTTCTCACCTCCTATCACAGTTACCGCCGTCAGATTGGCTCTTCTGACCTGTTGGCATAGCTGGTAGAACCGAGCCACCTGGGTCGGCATGGTCGCTTATGCGGCCAACTGCGACCACGTCCCTTGCCGCACCGTCGTCAAGTCCTCGCTCAAGTTCCGATGCAGTTAACCTAATATTTAACGAAAAATATCATGTTCATGGCACGCGGGCCCGAAAAGTGCACTTTTACGTCCTAGGGCGTTTTGGAAAAAGTGCATTTTTCGCGCCTTGTGCCATAAAATATGCACCATGGGCGATGACGGAAAATCCGTTGCTCGTGCAATTACAAATCTCGCCTTCGGTTTCGCACGAGAAACAAAATTTTCCGTTTCATCGCCTTTGGAACAAAATATACTATTATAGAAAAATATAAGGCCTATAATTGTTTATTATATTTTTGAGAAGCTTTGGACATATGATCCTCAAAGCTGCATTATGTTTCGTATCATCTCCGCGTCAGTATCGACGAAACTTCATTTTCAACATTGACTCGATATTCCTCCGATATGTTGTACACCAAAATTTTGTGGTAATTCCTGGGATTTCTGAATACGCACATAAATATAACGTTTTCTTCACTATCAAATTTGTGGGTTTCTTATGTTTGATATGAGGGATTGTTGGGAGGAAGATCACTGTCAATAATGATTCTAAAGAATACTAAAATATCGATTAGAATCTGGGTTGTTTTCTGTTTTGGTCAGATTTTTGATAGATAGGACAGCTGAGAGGAGGATCGCTACTAATTGCGATTCTAAAGGACCCCATAATATCTGCCAGAGCCTCGTTTTGGTCAGTATTTTATGAGCCTTTAATAGGGAATAGGAGGTCGAAATCTAGTCATTGCTGGGACACAACTCTATCGCGGCCGAAAAAAATGAGAATCTCAACTTCTGAGATCCGGTATGGAATAATCTCCATGTTGAAAAAATTCATATGAGATTAACACGTGATCAATCATGTGATAGTTTGACCTGCGAAACATATATGAGAAATACATATGACTAACAGACGTAAAAAAATTACTAAAAATGCACTAAAAATAAATACATAAAAATATGTAGGCTTTTCCGCTCTCGCAAATATGCGGAAAATATCCCGAAAAAAAAATCTAATATGAGTTTTCATATGCAAAAGTGACATATTTCCCCATATGAGACGTGATATCTCGTGTGAGATCTCATACATGAAATCGCTTGAGATCTCATACGAGAAATCATTTGAAATCCCAATTAAGAAATAACATGAAAACTCACGATTCATGAAATCTTGACAATACGCCAACTTGATGTCTATATCCAATCGCCAATGCCGTGACCAATCATGTAAGTTATTAGTGGAAAGAGACTACCGAGTCAGTAACGTATATTCCGCAGATTTTCCTCAAAGTCAACTTTGAGTAACTGGGGTTACTCCGAGTTGACTTAAAGGTAACTTTGAGGAATTAATGTTTCTTGGGTATTGTAACAATACGATTTTTTTTCTTATTTCTTAATTTAACTAAAAATAAGAAACATCTTGTTGACAGCATAGAAATCGTAACATGCTTATTATTGAAACACGATATTTATTTAACTTCAAAAGCGCATGTGTACCCACCTGTTTTGTATTTAAGGTAGAAAGTCACCCAAATCTAAAGTCAAACTAGGTTTTAACATTTTTATTGTTAAATTACGTTTGAATGTGAGAGAAAAACAAGAAATTATATTTACGGGCTTTTGAGATAAAAAAATTTTTATTTTATAATAGAAAGAAATATCAGGAATGATAAAATAGTTGCTCTCGTTACTAACATAGTCTACTACGATGTGTCAGATTACAAAATGCAAAATAAGAGCCCAAAACATATATTACATATGAATCTCTTAATGCTAAATTTGAATTCCAATTCTTTTAATCTCACTGGTTGTGTTAGACTACAGTTATTAAGTTTATTTATAGCATTACTTGCAAATATTATAAAAATACTAATAAATAAATTATCTAACCTGTCAAATTTGAATTTCGAAGCTACATCTTCCATTTGAGTTTCGAGCATATTCCAATATCCATTTTCAACCGGAATGAAGCTTTATAATCTAAATATATCAATACATAATTGGTAAACAGCAGTTTCTTAACATTCAATTAAAACTTAGATCTTAAATTATTATTGAATAGTTTTTCATATACATGGTAAGTTGTTTAAATATACAACTTTCAAGTTCTTCTTGCGAATATTGTGTTAACCCATATACGTCAGTACATTTGAGTGCAATTTTAATAATTATTTTCTCGGTTCATACGTGGTGAAATGCCATTTTTCGAGTGTTAATCGAAAGAGCAATATTAAATCAATCAAATTACACATATATTTAGTAATTTTGGAGTTGTAAGGTTTGGATGACTTTCTACCTTAAATAAATTAGGAAAAATGTAATATTTTCGAAGTAATCACTTTCCATTAATAGCTTACAAGTTTTACAATGATGGCGCTGTTTTTGCATACGTTAGATCAACTGATAGAGATACTGGGT
Source organism: Ceratoteleas bidentatus (assembly GCA_022817645.1). Taxonomy (NCBI): domain Eukaryota; kingdom Metazoa; phylum Arthropoda; class Insecta; order Hymenoptera; family Scelionidae; genus Ceratoteleas; species Ceratoteleas bidentatus. The sequence continues at coordinate 9,539 of JABFPB010003795.1, forward strand.
TGGCGTATTTCGCATACGAGAATTCATATGACATTTTTTCATACAGATAAAATAGAACAACTTATATGTGGTATTATGTTAAAATATATATCGCATATTTGCGTGTTACATGTTAATACATATATGTTTTTATATGTGGCAATTATTCGACATATATTTTCCCTATATAAAAAGTGTACATGGATGATTAATGTAATTCTAAGAAACAACGTTAGCTTAACTATTAAATCATTTTACTGACTTTTTTGTAACCTTTTTAAATGTATTTTTACCCGTGTAAATGCCTATTTCATTTTTGTCAATATTAAATATTTGATTTGTTTTTGTTCTCAGCGGGTCATAAGTGAATCTCATAAGATTTTTTTCAACAAGTGCTCTATTCCAATATAAGCGTTATACCACTGAATTAAGCAGGACTAAAAAATATCAATGTTAGGAACTGTATTCCATCCACAGTGGCAAGCTCAGACAGGTTTTAGAACGAAATGGAACTTATTATTTGTCTAGTTACGTTTCATTTTTAACTCATCTGAAATTGGATGTATACTTTCGCGAGTATGGTATTCAGTCGACAGAGACTTTTCCTTATACGATAGAAAGATGGTGTGTAACTCTACCCTGGTACATGGAGCATATAAATTCCTGATCAAATTTTCAATATGAAACTGTATGAAAAGTGCAAGCGAGATTTCATAGAGTTTTAATGAATTTCTATAGTGTTCTTGTCATAAATAGCTATGAACATTTATGAACGGAAAAGAAAGGTGTAACTTATTAATCGTATGAATCTTTATTATTAAAAAAAATAATTTTAACATTCTTTATAAATATTCATTAGTATTCATGAAAACCCCTATGAAAATTCATTGAAACTCTATGAAATCTCGGTTGTACATGTCAGAGTAAAATTTTTTATATGAACTTCCATGCGCCATGTACCAGGGTATGGAAATATTTCACCAGTCAATAATATATTTCATTGACTGGCGTGATCAATCTTGACTGATCATTCAAAAGTGATCACTTTTTCGAGCCTTCGTTCACAACTCTCTTAAGTCGAATGAATTCACATTGGATCGCATTTGATAAATTGTTCTTTTATCCGTACTTGTGTAGAAATTAAATTATCCGTACTTGTGTAGAAATTAATATCTTCATTTCTATCTTCATCTCAAGTTACTGTTGACAGAGTAATGTTTCAAATCATGATTTGAATCAAATGATGAGACGAATATTTTTCAGCGTCACAACTTCTTATCCACTTAGAAATAATACAAAAGTACAAAGAACAATAACGATTTTTGATAACAAGTGATTCCTTCTTAATTCTTATATCAACTTTCTTCTAAACGCGTGTTTGTGATAGTTTCAGAATTATATTTTCGGTAGCTAGTGTCATGTTTTTGGTAACACTAAGCGTCTTCGCTATTGACGATATTACTTCGAGATGTCGATTCCAACTAATTTCGATCTCTGGCGCTGTTGGATTAATTTATCCACTTTAACATGGTGATGTACAGCTGATGAAAATGGATTGATTTAAAGTATATGATTTAACGTTATTTTAGGGCAAAACTGGTCCTTGTCTTTTGCGTAGAAGTAAATGCTGAGGTATTACATCGCTACCTTCTATACCTATTCTTTGATATTTGCCTGGATGAAGTTCTAACAAAATCAGTGATAAACGTCATTTATCCCCCAATTTTAGTTGTTTCCACCTTTTTTCTCTTATTTCTTGTTTTAATCTTCAGAATCAGCTTCCTCCTTTTGCATCTAACTGCTCCCCTTTGTCCTCGATTCACAAGATCCACGGAGTAACTCACCTCTCGCCCGTCAAGTTATAGGTAATCGAAGTTATAGGTTTTTGAAGTTATATAACAGCCTATCCACAAATTTGTCAAAGCCAACGATGACTTCTAATGTTTCTTTATTTTTCTTTCTCGTGTCCATTCCCAAAGAACCAGGCAAATCACAGTGATATCACAGTGATATCACAGCCATGTCATAAGTGATTCAGTCGTGATTCACTTATGTGTCACAAGTGATAAACTATTTCCTACTCAGTGTGTGTGATATCACGGGTGTGACTTGAATGTGATACAGTTGTGATACCTCGGAGGCATGTCACCACTGAGACATATCTGTGACATACATGTGACTCTACGGTGACACCACTGTTACACTAATGAGACTCGCCCGTGCCACGATTGTGTCAAGGCATGTCACGTGACACCACTGTGACATGCATGTGACACTGTCGTGACACATTCAAGTCACATCCGTGATATCACACGTATGTCACACTGAGTAGGAAATACTTTATCACTTGTGGTACACAAGTGAATCACTTATGACATGACTGTGATATCACTGTGATTTGCCTGATTCTCCGGGTAGAGACAGTAGGTATATACTAAACGTTGAAATGTTGCCTACTGAATGTTATATCATGGTTTATTAATGGTTCAGAAAAAGTTCACTTAAACTTCAGTAAGTGATATTTCAACGTTTAGTATACCTACTGTTTCTATGCGTACTGACTTAAGGCCATGTCTCAAGCGAAGAGCAAGTTCGAATCGGCGGTTTGGCGCGAAAGCAATGTTTCGTTGATTAAATAAAAAGTAATGATCAAATGTTGATTTGCGGACCATAGCGAGATTCTGCGTGAAAATCCACGTGTTATGAGCTAAATTTTAACAATTTTCGATAGCAAATGTTCAAGAATAGTGATTTCGCGTTTTTGAGGTGTCTAATAACCTCACATAAAAACGCGAAATCACTATACTTGAACATTTGCTATCGAAAATTGTTGAAATTTAGTTCATAACACGTGGATTTTCACACAGAATCTCGCTATGGTCCGCAAATCAATATTTGATCATTACTTTTTGTTTAATTAACGAAACATTGCTTTCGCGCCAAACCGCCGATTCGAACTTGCTCTTCGCTCGACACATCACCTTAAGTACATCTTTACCAGTTCGTACCGAGCCTGAATTAGACCGTAAGCGCAGATCACACAGCAAGCGAGCTATATACTTCAGCCTGCGTTCCGAGTTCCAAAGGGTTCCCAATAAAAAATATTTGGGAATTATTGGTAATAGTGCGAGCGAAATTTCACAAACAAGTTCGGAATTGTCGAAATGGATTAAAAAAATTCCACAATAAAAAACTTCGTAGGCTCCAACTTGTTGTTAACAATTTCGTAAATAGATGCTGAAATTTCGGAATAAATATTTTTGCATGTCTGATTTTTCTGGCAATTTTCGTAAAGTAATTCTGAAATTTCAGAGTATATATATTTGCAAGCCTAATTTATTTGGGAATTTTCGTAAATTGATTCTGAATTTCGGAATCAATAATTTTGCATGTCTGATATATTTGGGAATTTTTGTAAATCTATTCGAAAATTTCAGAATTAATTTATAAAAATTCCCATCAAAAGTGGACACGCAAAAATTAATTCTGAAATTTTAGAATAGATTTACTAAATTTCCCAACAAATCCGAGCCCACGAAGTATTTTATTGCGAAATGTTTGAAATCCATTTGGACAATTCCGATTTTGTTTGGGAAATTTCAGTCGCACTGTTACCAATAATTCCCAATTATTGTATTTATTGAAAATCCTTCGAAGCTCGGAAAGCGCGAGATGACGATGATTCTCGAATAATGTAAGCATATATTCTAACAACTGGGAACATTAGAAATTATATGGGAGTCATTCTTTTTCAAACAGGACAAAATCTGGCGGTTGACATTGGATACTTATTGTCAGTCTGAAACATCAAAGAAATTCTTCAACCGATCCTGCTGTTTATGGAACTCATTTTTTGTAGAAAATGCCAAATATCGATTTTCATGAAATTCATGAATCACACGATCAATTCGCGACCATTTCTTGTTCAGTGCTTGACTTCTGAGTGATTACTAAGTTTGGGCATTGAAGTTGCGCTGCTGATCACCGAGCAATCAATTAGCGACCTTTCCGTGCTCAGTTCTTGATATCTGAGCGATTTCTAGGATTGGGTATTTAAGTTATACACTTTACCGAAGAGCGGTCAATTCACGAACAATACGTAACCATTCCGTGTCCAATGATTAATGTATGAGCGACTTCTAGGTTTTTTTAGTATTGAGTACACGACCATTCCGTGATCAGTCCTTGATTTATTAGCATTTACTAGGATTGAGCATTCAAGTCATACACTTTACCGACGAGCGATCAATGTAAGATCAATACGCGACCATTCCATGTTGAGTCCTTGATCTATGAGTGGTTACTAGGTTCGCGTCCATTCCAGTACACGTCCATTCCGTATTCAATGCTTAATCTATAAGCGATCACTAGTTTCGGGCTTTGAAATTGCGCTGCTGATTACTGAGCGATCAATTTGCGACCATTCCGTGACCATTTCGTTTTCATTGCTTCAATTCGGAGCAAATATGCACGGAAAGAAAAATCGACTGAATATCAGTTAACACGTTAAGAAATAATAAGATGTCGCGTGCGCATCGAATGATCGGTTGGCGCGCATCGGATTATCAGGTGCTCGCCGAGGAACGAACGGTCAACCGTCTAACACACTGTCTGTTTAGTTAACGCGTACCGGATAATCGGGTTCGCGCCAAGGAATTAATAAACGATGTCCGATCAGCTTCGAACTAATCAGTTGAATTTTAACCGATTTTCAGTTAATAAAGTTAATGGATTATCGCTTGGCACACTGTCGACTGATAAACAGTCGATTTTTGTTTTCCGTGTGTCTGAAATCATCTTTCCTGTATTAGCAGTCTCAAATCGATGCGAGATAATCTCGCATTTATCGTCAAATTACCCTTTCACAATATATCTACAGCTCATCCCCAATAGCTTTTCCTCGGAACATACAAATCCGAAGCTAATCGCAAGCCACGACCTCCGACGGACCTCGAACGGCCGCATTCAATCATCCGTCTTCGGCTATAAACGTCCGAATAACAAATTCCGTGCCGAAAGGCCGTCTCCGGGGGATGCGTCCGCGGTTTGAACAATCACGACAGTCACTGTAATTAAGCGTCGTCGCGTTCCGGTCATAAATAAAATCATACGCGGTTATAAATTAAGAAAGTTGATTGCACCGGAAAAAAGGGGTGGTCTGATAGAACGTAACGGAGCGTGCCGAGTGACAAAAGCGCCGAAATTCTGAAGAGGCGCGATACGCATCATGCACCGGCCACAGCGGTGGCCGCGAATAATTCAGCGGAACATTCGCCAGTCGCGCAGGGCCGGCCGACGACCGCACTTTGTCGGGTCGCAAGGTTTAATCTGCGTGCAGTAATTGGGACAAATCGATTTTTTCGCTGTGTGTGTGCGGCACGCCGAGTAGCGATCCGCGGCCGATCTAGCCGTGCAAACCGTCGTAACTAGATTTGCGCGTGCGCAGAGCCCACAGCGTAAAGGCTTCGCACGTGTCCATAAATCGCAATTACAGCTGCCCGTGGTATGCGTACCAGCGGCCTGATACGCCGCAAAGTGCGCCGAGGCCATAAATTTGATGTGCCCGACTTCACTTCGAATTTCGCGTGCAATTTAAATAAGAGGTCCGCGTCGCGCCCGCTGACAAAAATGACCACGCGCGCCCCGTATTCAAGAGGCCGGTGCGTATTTTCAGTCGACATTTTTCCGAGCAGTGACAAATGTTTACAATGTTTTCAGGTGAAACAACCGCTGACACTCCAAATATTTTGTCGTTTGCCGCTGGACAGATGCTGAACAAATCGATTTAAAATATATGTTAAATATATTTTAAATATATAATATGTACTTTAAATCGACAGGTGCTACGAATAACATGCCATTTGGCGTTACCGCTAAAAAACATGTCATTTGGCTTTACCGGTGAAAAACATGCCATTTGGCGTTACCATTGAAAAAAATGTCATTTCGCATTGCCGTTGAAAAACGTGCCACTTGAAAATAATCCAAGAATAATGCCAGGTCCGAAACACAATGGGGGCCTTCAGGGACAACAAAGTAAAATATCACTATAGTTGTTATATTTCGATGGATTTGTATATACTATTTGTATATACTATTTGGATATGTATATATATATTTCGATATATTTCGATATGTTTCGATATATTTCGATATGTTTCGATATATTTCGACGTGTTTCGATATATTTAGATATATTTCAAAATATGTTGATATGTTTCGATATTTTTCGATATATTCGGTATATTTCGTTATATTTTGATATGTTTGGCTTTGTTTCGATTATTTTCGAGATATTTCAATATTTTCGGTAGATTTCGATATATTTGGATATGTTTCTATATATTTCGATATAATTCGATATATTCGATACAGTTCGGTATATTTTGATATATTTCGATATGTTTTGAAAAATTTCGATATATTTCGATATATTAAGTATATTTCGAGATAATTACTATATCGAAGGATTTAGATGTATTTCTTTATCCTTCGATATATACGATATATTTCGATATATCCGGGTATGTTTCGACATATTTCGACATATTACGATATATTTCGATATATTTTCATAAGTTTCGATATAGTTTGATACGTTACGATGTATTTCGATATCTTTCGATGTATTCAACATACTTTGATATATTTCGAAAATCCACAAGACATTCATTACAACTGAAAAGACCTGGCCAAGTACAAAAATTAAATCTTCAAATGTTTTGTCATTTGAAA
>JABFPB010003796.1:2372-16247 GCA_022817645.1 Ceratoteleas bidentatus
CGCCGTCCCCGAGTCTTCCCCCCCCCTTCGCCCCCGCCGCTCTAAAGTCACGCCGTCCTCGTCGGGCCCCGCAACCCGAGTCATCTATAATGGAATCTGTTTAGATCCGCGTCGTGCCGCGCACAAAACAAGCCCCTTTTTCCCTCATTGCGTTTGTTTTTGTTGCCCGGTCCCTTTTTCGTCTCGTCTTTCACTTTCCAATGCATCGTGACAAATGCGCCCGCGCCATTGTCCGCGAGCAGACGTTTTCCAGGATGCCACATTTTTTTACTGGTTTGTTTTCGCTCGCCAAGTCCGACTCGGTTTCCTCGGTTTTGGAAAGGGCTATTGAACTTTCGGCAGGGAAATACGTTTGCGTGAACAATTCGACCAGAAGGAAGAGACTCCGAGAGCTTTCACGGCCGATTTGCCGGGGATCGCTATTTGCGTCCACCTCGAAAGTTTGGAACCCTGTAACTCGTCGCCAAATTGTAATAGAGTGATGACACGGAGCTTACAGCACTCTCCCCGAGTGAACCATTCGGGATCGTCAGCGGGAAAACGTAAAGTCGCTTCGTTTCGCCGAATGCGAAAGTGAGGTTATGTTGCCGTCCGACGGACATCCCGACTGACGTGCATGATGAAACGGATAATGAAATGAATAGTTGGTCGGATCAAAGTGCATACTTCGAGACGAGTTTGTCAAACGTCCGCGCGGCATTCTGCGCGGCTAATGGCGCAAAAAAGGGCGCCTGAAATAAGCCGGCGATTCGTCACTTGTAAAGGAAACGAGAAAACGGGCGAAACGGAAAATAAGGTCCGAACGTTTGGCGGAATCGTCGCGCGCTGTCACGCATTCCGCAAACTTTTCGCCGCGGTTCTTTGATTTCCAGCTGCTCGCGGCGCTTTTCTCGGCGCGTTTTGCCTGTGTTTAGTGGCGCGACGGTTTTTGCGAGTTTTATTTCCCAGACTCCGCTCGATGATGAACGCCAGAGGAAGCGGAAGGGACTCGCGCGCGGAGTTGCTCGAATTCACACCATGAAATATGAGAAGCGGTGAAAAGAAATTGGCACCTTTCGATAACTCGAAACAAAAGTTCCGCCCATAACGAATATCAGGAGCGCGCTTTTTTCCGCCGTTATTTTTCACGTCGGGCTCGACGGTTCGGCGTACGAATGATTTTTGTGTTCGAACAGCTTTTTTTATCGTGTTTTTTCCTTTCTTTCATTTACTCTTTTCGGTAAATTTTATGATGAATTTCGACGAAGTGTAAACAAAGATTCGGGGAAAGTGAGGAAGGTGACGAGAATGAATGGCGGCGGATGATATTTTAGGAAAATGTGATTTAGGTGCAGACGGGATCATGATGCGATGCGGATGTTTAAAAATGAGTTTGAGATGTTTTATTGGATTTTGACGCCGTTATAGGAGAGCAATGTTAAGGTGATGTGTATTCAGCTTATGCGATATACTGAAAAGGTGCGAAAAATCGAAATTGGTTGAGAACGATAAGTAGGAAAATATTATTATTGATCGAACCACTGCAACTAATAAAACATTTTAAAAAACCTTCTTGTTTGCCATCTGGCGAAGATTCGTACTTCGCCCTTATTAGCAGAATTAGGTGTTAACATAATATAGAAATTGTAGTTTACTAAAGCAACAAATTTGATTAGTTAGACATCTTCAATAGTTCATTAATCTAAAACTTTTATTTACGTTGTCTAACATTTTGTGGCTGACAGATTGTTTCTGACATTCTTCAGAGATGCTTACGAAAAAGAGGAGTCATTTAACGAGAATCCTCTTATTTCAAAGGACTTTAGGCAGCTTCAAAAGAAAACATTCTTAAAATAAAAATCCTCTTGAAAGAAAACTATTTTAATAGTTCGGAAATAAAACAAACAGTTTTCAACTAAGACGAATTCTCCGTCTCGGTAATTCAATCTGAAATTTCTTTTCATCCAATAGTGTTCCGGTTTATCAAAAACGATTTTTACAAAGCTGCACTCAAAATACGTTAAAATACATTATTGATTTTATAGAATCTGTCTGATAAGAGGCTTTAAATACAGCCTTTAAATAAAATGGTATTTTTAACAATTTACGATAGTATTAAAGACTTCTACAAAAACCATCTGAATTAAGAATGTTCCAGCACGATCTGTTTTATGATGACATTTCGCATTTAAAGAAATGAATTATAAATCAACTTGATTGAAATGAAAAGCGGAAATTATTCTTAAATCCGCTTATAGAATGTAAAACAAATATTTGTTAAATTATTTGAATATATTTGTTCAAACAAAGGTTAACAAAGGTTATTAATAAAAACACTGTTAATATTGCTGCAAATATAGCGGGTGAAATTGTTTGCAAGTATGAAAACTTTTTCAAACTTATTTTTTGTCAACTTCGATGTTTTTTTCTCAAGACATCCAGCAGGAGCATTTTCTTGTAATTGTGATTTTTTTGCATGAAATTTGTTACTCTACAAATACATGTATTTTTTCAAAACATTCTCTTTAAAAACGGTATTAAATACTGTAAGAATTTAGCATATATTCTTTGATTTCAAATCAAATGATCAACTTACACAGTTACGATTTATCTCTACATTTACATTTGATATTTATTTTTCCAATATGATTCAATTTTGTAATAAATCAAATATTATTTTATGTACTTTACATCTATCTCTTATGTATGAAGTCACTTCTTTTCTTCACGTACATTTTTTATATAATTGGACTTTAACTGAAACGGCTGCCAAAAAACTGTACCAGCGTCTAACTTTGTTAGTATACTGTCAACATCAACTGGGCATAATTTAGAAAAAACTGTCTACGTTACCTAATTTGAATTATCGCATCATTAGAACTTTAACTTTCTGTGTACACATTTTCATAATTCTCAATCATCTCATCTCAGAATCTGATGGCATTTAAATTACCAACTCTACCTTTCTACCGACGAACTTCCTAATTTTTCCACATGAATTTCCAGATAACACCTGAAACAACTATAACATCTGTCTTCATTCGAAATTCAAATGATCTAAATAATGACTATATAATAGTCAAAAAATTGTATAAGACTAATTTCACTCTAACGTCGTAAAATTACAGTATATGTAATCTAATTTTAAACTAACATCAAATCATAAATGAATAATAAAATTAACAAATAAAAAATTCTACATTTTTCTTTCAAACAGTAATATTATAGTAGACAAAGTAGAATCTCATTCCAATACCTATACACTTTTACAGTGTAATCACTACGTAAATAGGTGTCTTTTTTTAAGACAGTTTTGTAGAAAAAATATGAAAAACGAATAATAATAATAATATTATTATTTTCATTATTTCAGTAATGAAAGTTAATAATATTATTATTATTATAATGAAATAATGAAAAAATAATTATTTTTTCATTATTAGCACATAGTTAAATCAATGTATAAACCTTTGTTTAAACAAACAAATTCGAATAATTTAAAAAATACTTTTCTTGACATTCTATCAACAGATTTCAATGTAATTTCCACTTTTCGTTCCCTTTAAGTTAGTTCACTATTCATTTTTTTAAATGCAAAATGTCATTATAAAATAGATCGTACACAATCTATTTTATAAATCCTTCACCCATTTTCCAGTTCACTTTCCTACAACAAACGACAACTTTACGATAGTTTTCCAATTCTCCCTCCCCTTTCCACACCCGCATTCAGTCAATCGCATCACCTTCCCCCCTTCGACCCGTCGCAAAAAATTACACCTGCATCGTCGCACGCGGCATCGCCCCCGTGACGCGTTTAACCAGATTTGACATCTTCATGAACAGCCTAAGTACGTCGGCAGCGGCGATTCTTGGTTCGTTGGCTACATCAAAGCGCGCGGCACGGTAACCCCCCCTCCCTTCTCCCTCCCCTCCACCCCGTTTCTCCGTGTGTCCGTGCACGTCCGTGTGCGTGTGCTTATCGAGCGCGCACACGCGCGCGGATTCCGCTTTCTCCGAGTTCCGATTGAGAAGTCACGTTTCCACTCCCCGCGACTCCCCCCCCCCTACCCCCCTCCACCCCCCGTCCATTCGGACGTTCGCAATCGAATTGCCGGCCGGGATTTCGCGCGGCCGGAAAACATCCGACCGGGAAAATCTTGCCTCACTTGGTTTCGTCGAAACTTCCCCCTCCCCCCCCCCTAACCCCCCGGGACCAATTCACGAGCAGCGGAAATCACGTTCGCGGTCGTTTAGCGAGTCGTTACCGGTCGAGTTCGTGTGTTTTCGCGCGAGACGCGTTAATTAAAGGACGCTAAACGAACGGGGGATGAGGGGGAGGGGGATGTGTTTGAACGACGAGGTGCAATTTCGCGGATCGGCGTGTCGTCGAGGCGACGGTCATTAGCGGAGTGGGTGTGTGAATTGGGAATATTTTTGCGAGGTGTTTGGAATGCTTTTTTTAGGGATGTGGTCGGAAATAGAGAGACGGATGTTGGAGGGAAAAAGGTCGGAGGATGAACGTGGAACGTGCCGGGAAAAGTACGTCAAACATCGAAGCTCCTGGCAAGATGGGTTCGTGAAAAATATGCGACGACCTCGGGAGTACTTATTTCAAAGTCTTCGCAACGAATATGGGCACGGGACGTGGAATAATTTAATGAGACGGATTTCCCGGCAATTTGATTTTTTTTAATTTGTTTTTTAGGTAAAACTGGGGGAGGGTGATTTGGGCGTAATGGTTTTGAATATGAATTTGGATATTTTGAATGGATAGGTTGTGTATTTGGTATGGTGATTAATTATTTTTAATTGATTCCAGGATGGCAGTGGATTTTCGAAATGTTTTAATTTGTATGACTTTGGGATATGTAAAAAACACATTTTTATCGTAAAACCCAGTTTTATTATTATTTTTACTATTTTAAGAATTGATTTTGCAAAATTCTATTTCAACTTCTCTAATCCGTTACATACTATGTCATATGTTAAAATTTCAAGTTATCGCGAACTACTTCCAAACTTTGCAACAATAACTATATTTATACTTATAGTTAACTTCTGACTATACGTAGTTTTTACAACTACACATCTCTGCCTCACACACTCCAGACTATTTTCAGATTTAGCATACTATTTTCATACCCTCTACTATTTTCATATTCCTCGAAATCCAAAATTTATCCAAAATTGGAATCCAGTAAAAAGACTTTAATTTCGCAACTTTGTTATTAATTATTCTCATCTTTCGTAATTACCTTCGCTTGTTTTCCGGCTCCTAATGAGAAATCCATTTGACCAAAACCGTGTCACAAGGGAGCAGCGATACGTTTTATTTCACAGCGGCTTATTAAACGCTCGCGCATTCATTATGAATGGCACATATAATTAATTCGGCCCTCATGCGAGCCTCCGCATACTCTCACACAAAAACACATGCTCACCCACACTCTTCTCACACTCGTACTATGACTCGTAATATGCAAAGCAAATTTGTGTTATATCTGTCCTTTGCGCCGAATTTGGTCGCAAGTTAAACCGTGTTTGCCAATCAATTTGCACGGACTTTTTCGAACAACGCCGGACGCGGTTCGTGCTAATGGGAGCCACTTAATAAAAAGTGTCAGCGACCATCCCGTTGACGCGTGTCACGATGATTCGAAGTTTGCGGATTATATCGGCGAAGCGTGACGACGGTAATCCCCAACGGACCTGCGTTATTTCGAAAAATTATTATAATTTTTGCGCCGCACAATTGGCGGAAAATGAACGAACGTTAATTGCGCGATGAACAAGATTTCCGCGATAAGACTGGTCGGGATATGAACATAATTTTTTAGATTACAATTTCGACAAGCCCCGGGTAATCGTACATTTGTGGCAATCAGCGCTGAATTCATCGGTGGATGTGAAAAAGTATTTTAATGACGGTTAATGAATGTCGCTACGTTTGAGGCGATGCCTGTATTTTTATGCGGCAAAGGTCGGACATCGCCAAATACGATAAGAAATTTAATGCGACTAAAATGGTTTTAACGATTTTTAAGAGACTTATTTGAGCTTTAAACGGCATTGGGTAACTTATATTTTTTTAACGTTTTTATTTATTTATTCGTGAAAAACTGACCGTTTTTACTCGATTTGGCCAAATTCGAGTTATCGTTTAATATGACGGGTTCGAATGTGAAAAATGCACGCCAATGTTCATTTTTGCGCGATACAAGTTATTTTCGCACTTTTTTATGAATTCGCCAAATTCTGCATGTTACGCTTTTTTCCATTTATGATCTGAAGTTAAAAACGTAAAGGCAAATTTCGCGTTTTTGGCTCGGCGTGTAAAATGTACGAGACGTAAAAACCTCGTGAGAGCATAATGATTGTCGCAGAGCCCCTTTGGATGTCTGTCAAAAATATATTACATTTCATATGTCGCGAATTTTAATAACTTTCTACTTTAAACTTTATTCACGGATATCCGAATCTGCAATTGCGCAATAGTTAAAGCACACCGATTGTTTGGCCGAAAACGTTATTATTTTTGCACGGACGAGCGCTTAATACCAATATTTGCGGATTAAATTAAACATTCATTTCGATCGAGTTCCACATTTTTCAGTGCAAATTGGGTCATTTAATGTTCGCCCTTTTCGCCGAAACGCAATCTCTCACTATAAAATGTTATTTGAACTTCCACAGAGAAATTGCATATTACAGATTCGTATGGTCAAACCCTTTTTTATTGCTAATAACTTCAATAGGTACAAGATAATAACATTTAATGAAATAAATACAGCAGTTACAAAGTTACAAAGTTACAGATATAATAAGACTGCAATATTAAAGTAATACCAAGCTAATGTCAAGCGAATGTCTGAAAGTCTCATTTATTTCTTCTCATTCAAACAGAATATCTAAATGTATCCCTGACAATTACAATCAACTTAATCACGACTCGGACGGGAAATAATGAAAACAATTGTCGCCGCGTCAAAATGCCGGCGGAATAATCGGCAAACTTTACATAACCCCGTCGATTGCTCGCGGAATTTCCTCGGACGTGTTTTCCTCAATACCAGCGAATCGTGGCGATAAATGTTGTAGCGGTCTCATTTTTTCATGCCGCCATTAGCAGTGATTCTTCCGGGAATTATCTGCCGCTTTGACGCAATCGTATCACATTCATACCTTTTCTCTCGCAAATATTTCAATCGTGATAAAACGTAAACACAGGAGTCGCGGGGCAAAATGAAAAAAAAGAACAAAAGGAGAAGGAGACGAAACGATGGAAAAAGCGGACAAAAAGCCGCCGGCTTTGTTTGCCGGGAAAAATCGCGTCGCGTACTGTTTAGCGTCGCATTTCCTTATTAATCGTATTAAGGATATACTTTGTCGTCGGACATTTTATTCGACGTTACCCCGCGGAATATTTTCGATAATGAGACAGGTGCATGCATAAAAAAGCACGTCTGCGTCGCGGGAAAACAGAAGAAAATGAAGCCGAGAGAAAGAAAAATGACGACGAAAAAACCGGGGAAAAACCACGCGGACGAATTCAAGCATAAGCAGTTCATTTGAAAATGCGTTTTTAATCGGAGTTAACGTTGCGCCACGTGACTTTGAATAAAAAAGCATTGCTGCTGGGAGATGAGAAAAGAAATAAACCTGGTTCTGTTTGAGTTTAAACGAACGAGAAATATTTATTAGGAATCGTTCTTTAGCGTGAAAAAGTAACACTTTTTTTGGTAAAGATGATTCGTGATTTTGACACTTCAGACAGTTATGAATAAGGTTTAGGGTTCTGTAAAATATAATTTGTGGTATACGATACTTTTTCGGTTAAAAATATTAGGTTTCGTATTAATACACCCAGTGAATAATGGAGAATTTAATAATAGATGTAGCCATATTTGACACACTCAGTATTTTAGTTATTCCCGTTTGCCGAAGATTTAATTAAAACGCTACTCATACGTTTTTTTATCCAATCAATATTTTATCTATCTTTCTACAACGCTCGTTGTCTCAAATTTATTCCATTTCCAAAACACCGATAGTTTAATCCCAAAAATGGGATGATACGATCATTTAATGGGGTAATGCAAATCGTTTTCCGCCATGGAGTACGTGTTTCCGGTATGACACCGAAGGCGTCGGCGAAAGTTGAAAATAATCTTGCGTTTCGGGGAAGCGTCGTCGAAAAGTCGCGCTAAAAATACGCGAATTACATTAACGGGCGGACAACGTCAGTCATATTTGGCGATTGAACGCAGCCGTGATAAGTAATTGCGGCGACGCGCACAAACGAAGGAAAAACCCAGCGGCAGCAGTAATTACGCGAGAGGGCTGAAAAAATGGGGGCTTTTTGGGCGACTGGAAAAGCACGGCAAAACGACTACTTCGTTGAAACTAAATACACTTCGCGCGAGGCCATGATTGTCACTTCATACGACTAAAATGGTTTTCGCGTTCATTTGGGAGCTCTGTATTTGGTGTAATAGCTTTTTGATGAACCGAATGAATCCGAACGATTTGAAATTAACTCGCGCCATTTAACGAGCGAATTATATTTTTCCCGGACAAAAGTGGCTGATAATTACAAGTATATATAGATAGAAAAGCTTCGTAATATAAATGAAGAAGTGTGTATTTTTACGTATAATGATAAGCAATCCTAAAAAGGATTTTGTTAAAGCTGTTATGCATTACACATTTGCAGCAAACAAATTTTTTGATGAGATGTTTGACATAAAACATGTTTGCTATCAGTAAATAATTCAAGTTGAATTTTCGTTGCATTCGAATCAATATTTATGCACAACATGCTGAAACGACATACTCTTAAATTGTTTATAAATAACCAATCGAGCGAATAAGTAGGTTGCCAGTTAATGTCCGAATCAAAAACCGAGCAGATATTCGGCGTTGCGACGCGTTATTACACCTGAAGTTTCGTAACAAAAATGCCCATTATGCGACGCACGTGACGCAATCCAATAACTGATTCGCGCATTTCATAACATTTGCATAATTTGATCGAAGAAGAAAATAACGATCGATTATCTAATGCGCCGCATCGCGTGTCATTTGTATCAACAAGTATCAATGAAATGATTGAATGGGTATTTGCATATTGAATTAAGTGCATCCACACGCGAGGCGTTATTAATGAGGGACCGACGTGGTCTGGGAAACACCGAATATCAAGCAGACCGGGCCGGTCTGAAGCTGAAAACCTTTTAGAAAAACGTCAAATACATTTTTCCGGAAACAAATAAATCTCACTTGCATTGTAAATGAACCTAGCTTTACAAAAAGTGGTAAAAATGGTTCGAAATAAATACAAATTATACTGCAAAATAAACGAGCAATTCATTAATAAAGAAAAAAACAAATTCTAAACGTTAGAATTCACATCATTTTTCAACCGCAAAATAAATTTTCGATATTGTTTTGATATTTTTGCATTTTTATTTTTAGTAAACATTTTTCAAGTGGACCAATGATTTGTTGTAAGAAACTGAACTTGAACTGGATGGCCCGGAGTGTTTCAGTCAAATATTCATTTTAACTAAAGGTATGGACAATTCAATTCGTGGGCACTTTATTCTTAAATATTTTATTTCATGAGATCCAGCCACGAAATTGAAAAAATCAAACATTTCAAAAAAGCAAAAAAAAATGTTTCATCGCTTGAAGAAAATTGAAAAAAATAATTCCTAATTAAAAAGTAGGATTTTAATAAATAAATTTGCCTGTTGAATGAAAATTTTAATGACATCTAAAAAAATAACTATTTCTTAACATGGTACCTAAATTTCAGACAATTCCGTCGGCACAGTTGTCATAAATAAATTTTGTTGGATATATTTAACTGTACAAAAATTATTTTATATATATTATACTACGTAGTAGAGTTGATTAGTTCTAGCTGTAAAATACTTTAAGACATTTGTAAGCTGTAGCCTTTTTATTGCATTGTACGCAATGTACCATAAAAAATGGAAAACACAAATTTACGAGTGTGTCAAAGGTGTGTTACAGATGTTGGAGAAAACTCTTTCCAAGAATAAGTTGTAAGTAATGTTAAATGTTGTATTTCGTGACTAGCTTAAGGTTTGTTACACTGCTTTAGGTTAATTCGAGATCCGTTTCCGATGAGACAAGAAATGTAATCTGATAGTTCCATTAAAATTCAGTTATACAGTATAGAGAACATTGTCTTTATTCAAATCACAGCCATATTCCAATAATTTTTTTAAATGGTGCCAAAAATTTTTTAATTGTTTATAACATTTCTTTAAATGAAAATTCGACTAAAACATTCAAAGCCTTTATATACCTCATTAAGTACAAAAATCTACTTATTTTGAACTGAATCCAGAAATATACTAAAAATCCTTGGGCAACTTCAGAAATTTTGACTGTTTCCCAAAAAACATTTCATGTTTTAAGGGTCCCATTAACCGAATTAACGTGCGAAGTTACCCCAAAATCGGATTAACGCTGCCGGCGTGATACTATCGGCCCCATAATCCGATCGCGCGCGTCGATTAAAGTTCGCATTTTCGGCGTGAAATCTTCCTTGTTTGAACGCGCATAATCTCATATTATAACTTCTTCCGAGACATCGGGCTGATATATTCATTTGCGGGAGCAACTTTTGATTGTCCGGGCCACGTGACTGGGGATTCCGCGTCTTAATGCCGAGGGCAGTGTTTGCGACGTTATGACATTCGGCGCGCTTGTTTCATAATGTATATATCTGTATAACGAGCACGTACACACGCGCGAACGCAAGATTTCGATATAGATGGGTATAAATAACTGTATATATTTGGATTAAATGCTGGACGTGTCACGGATGAGTATTCGCGCGAAACGTGGCAGTTTGGACGAGTCGTTTATAAATAGACAACTTCTTTTCCACATTTACATGAGAATGGCGCGAAAATGTTGGTTAAAGCGGGAAGACCTGTTTTTGGGCTTTTGTTTCGCTTAAGTTTTCTGCGTGCGCCGCGGTGTGGATTAAATTATAACTGCGGAATTAAAGGGGAGTCTACGTGACGAGGAATAAATTAGGCGAGTTTGGACATTTTTGCCATCTAATTCTGGAGACATCGTAATTGAGTCGCCTATTATCGCGCGGCAGATATGGATCTGGTCTCGAGATTGTTTGGTTGCGCCATTTACTTAGAATGTAGATCTACGGATAAGAAAACAATAGATTGCATTTAATAAGCGTGCGTTAATTGAACGATATAAGTTTCGTTGGCAGCGGAATGAATTTTTCAATTTGTGACGGAGTCGAACGAATGGAGATATATCGTTGCAAAATGTCGTAAATGAGAAGGAGTCATAAATGCTGTTGAAAATGATGTTTAATTAAAAAATTTTTAAAGAGGCGGAATTTAACGTGTTGTGTAACGCGACAGAGAAGTGTGTGATTAATTATTACGTAAATGTATATTAAATGCCAAAATCGACTCCTCTTTTAGATGAATCATATAGAGTGAAGCACTGTAATTTGAGTTAAGAGAAATATTTCTGCACAAAGTATCGTTTGTATAATAATTTAATTTATTCTGCATGTAAATACTTTGAGAGGAAAAATTTCATTTTTGAATGAGGAGTTTAAAAATACAAAAATGGTAATGTCGGTATACCGAAGTAAAACGTTTTAGTACAAAATGTTTTCATCATTTATGGATTTGAGATTACCCCACTGAGCTCCATAACTGTTATTTGTAGCAACACTGTCACCAGGACAATGTAAGGAAATCTGGAGATTTATCTTACAGATACAAATAAAGAAGTAACGATTCATGACTTTGCACCAGGAAATGGTTAAGAGTAGATAGTGCTCAAGACAAAAATATCGTACTAAACTCAACATGACACGATATTTGTTCTCCAAAATGTAGTTATATTTCATGCCATTTTCTCTTCATATTCAAGCAAAAAATCCTAGAAATGAGTGACATTGTTAGTACTGAGAAGGAGTACTGTTTATGTTTTTAAAAATTCACTATCTCAAGATATCATGATGGAAAACTTCTCTACTTTCCTAACAATTATTTTTAACCTTTTCAACCTTTTGCACCATTTTACTATCTCAATAAAATTTTTTTTTCAGACATATATCCTCTTTCTTTACAGTTAAAATTTTTAAGTGTCAATAATGCGTTTTCATCTATTGCCAATTGTTAATGGAAACAATTTTTGCAAAAAATGCAACGGATATCACAGAAGTTACCTTCCCGCCGGTATTTTGTTAAGTATGAAAAATGCTAATGATTTTGGTTCTAATAAATTAGTCATCATTGGTGACTGTTTTACATTATTAGTGAATTCATGAATCGTGTTTTAAAATAACTACTATTTTAAATAAAATTCCTAATATAATAACGGTCAAGTAAAACGTATTTTCAAAACAGTTATAAAAAATGTTGTTTAATGGCTTTTAGTTAGGTTTTTAGGTTTTTAGTTTTCGTTTGTTATAAATGAACACACACGATAAAAAAGATGTACAATGATAGACCAATACACATCATTTTTAAGTGAAACTTTATTATTAAAAAAAATTGCCTTGCAAATATGAACTCGAAAAATAAGTTGATTTTTTTAAATTAACGCCAAAGTATCTCACACAGTGTGACACACTCAGGAATGACACGTCTAGGAGTGAAGTGTGACTCACACTTCACTCCTAGACGTGTAATTCCTGAGATTTTTTCACCCCTTCCTCAGTTATTTTATCATATTTTACCGCTGTGTATCAATAAATTACATGTCAACGACATTGTCTTTAGATATCATACTCTTTTATTTAATATGTTGTCACCGTTTTTATGTATGGTAAAGCATTCTTCATAATAACCTATATTAAAAGTGCATTTTTCGAATGTTTTGCCCAATTTAATCCGATAAGCGTATTTTATAAGCGCATTATTAAATGTAAAAATGCTCGTTGTAGAGATTTTCATATGTTCGTTTTAGAAACATTTCAGTATATTTTATTGCACGACCTATCTATTTTATTATGAATTAATAGATTCAATTTCTCATCGTTAAAGTCTTAGATAATTATAATCTCATATTATTGCAGATATACAGCTTAAATGTCTCTGTTGTTCAAGAACATTCTTTTTACGTTGGATGTCGTAAAATACGACATCCACCTAATTTCCGCCACAAAATTTTCCTTCGGTAAATTATAACGAATTTTAAATAATAAGATTGTTTTAAAAAATTGCAACCAACAACTGAAATTGTTTCAATTGCATAAAATGTATAATCGGCATGCTAAAGTGTTTCGTCGATTGTACAAATATGTTTGCGTGCACAATTTTTGCCTGGTAAATTATTTTTTATCGCAAGATTCATAGACTTTCATTAAACTCTTTACCGACTCTTACATTCAGTAATATGTAATTATTACGTCACAACTGGTTATAAAATATTTTGTTAAAAAAACATTATGTAATAATCTTTTAAATAAATATAAAATTTTTAAAATACCAATTTAAAATAAAAAAATTTGTTTTTTGTTAAAAAAATCTGTATTCAATTAAATTTTTTAATATTTCGGACTTTCAACACAAAAATTCTACTCTTCAACGTCAATTTAACAAAAAAAAGAATGTTTGACAATTACTTATAATGTACATCAACTATCCATACGATATATTACACCTCATCAAAACTCTAAAAATATCCTCCTTCAATCTACTACCTCACCCGAATTCCAGACAATTCCTCAACACACTTCTGTCCAAAAGCCCTACTCCTCCCCTTAATTCACCGCTAAAACAAGTGTCTTAATTTCAGACACTTTTTGTAGACATTTTTAAGACGTTTTAAAAAAGTGTCTTAAAATAAGACATATTACGTCTTAAT
>JABFPB010003797.1:0-16247 GCA_022817645.1 Ceratoteleas bidentatus
GTCTGAAGATATTCTTGGAAGGATAGCGGAGTGGAAAGTCATCGAAGACTACACCGGAAGCGACCACCAGTACATCATTTTCGAAGTACTTCGTCAATTCCCAACGCAAAGATCTGACATACGCAGACCTCCTACATGGAACGTTGACCACATGAACGAAGAAAGATTCTCCGAAGTGCTACAACGCGGAGCGCCAGGAGTGACGGAGAGATGTCGTGGGCTTTCAGGACGGACAGCCGCAGCGTCGCGCGTCAACCATACCATGCATTTGATCGCGAAGTCATGTGACTTCTCTATGCCTCGCAGAAGACAACACATCACCAGGAGACCAGCTTACTGGTGGACGCCCGAAATTGCTGACTTGAGAAGGACTTGTCTCCAACTCAGACGGCGGAGACAAGTCCTCAGCACGGAAGAGACATGAGTCGAATCTGTACTCGGCTGAGTACAAAAGTGCCAGAAAACAGCTCCACCATGCCATCAGGCAGAGTAAAGCCAGCAAATGGCGGGCGATGGTTGAAGATGTCGACAACGATCCGTGGGGTTTAGGGTACAAAGTCGTAACAAAGAAGCTAGGTGCCCTGTCCGGCTTTTCTTTGGACCCACAAAAGATGCAGGAAATCGTCGCAACTTCATTTCCCGTCCATCTGGAAAGACCTATAGCCTCTGGCAACGATCCATACCCTACAGACATCCCGCTCTTCAGAACCGAGGAACTGATGAGAGCATCATCTTCTGTCAGGAACAAGAAGACTCCAGGACTTGATGGCATCCCAGCTGAATTGCTGAAAATCGCTGTAAGGACATGTCCCGAGTTCATGCTAGGGATGTGCAACGAATGTTGCACATCCCTAGCATGAATGAAGACGGGCACTTTTTGCGACCACTGGAAGGTTGCACGTCTATTATTGATCAGCAAACCGAAGTTCGGTGGTACCCTAGCATCGTCCTTCAGACCGCTGTGCATGCTGGACACAGCAGGAAAAGCCCTGGAAAAGCTTCTGCAACGACGGATCCTCGCGGCCGTGCGGGAATCTGGAGACCTATCGGACCGACAGCACGGTTTTCGTGAGCGACACAGTACCCTCGACGCCATACGAGACGTAATCGAGATAACGGAGACTGCGCAGACGGGCAACCATCACTCGCGGAAGGTTACCCTCTTGGTAACTCTAGATGTCAAAAACGCCTTCAACTCCATGAGCTGGAGCGAAGCACTCCATGCCCTCCGAGAGACGTTTATAGTGCCTATCCTCATGTTGGAGGATTATCTCAGAAACCGCAGCCTCATATATGACACCGGAGAAGGGCAACGCAGACGACAACTGACCGCCGGCGCCGCACAGGGTTCGATCCTTGGCCCCGATCTGTGGAACGTCGCCTACGACAGTCTCCTGCAACTGGAAATGCCACCTGACGTTACACTCATCGGTTGTGCAGATGACGTAGCCGCCGTCATTGTGGCGCGTAACCTGGAGCTCGCCCAACTTACGCTCTAAGAAGTCATGAGAATAGTAGGTGGATGGCTAACCATTTGCTGACCCTTGCTGACTCTAAGATCGAGATCTTGGTACTCCCGCGTAAGAGGATTGATACCATCCTGCCTGTGCAGCATGGTCACTCGATCACAACAACATCTGCGAGTCTGACATACCTGGGTGTGACGTTGGACACAAAAGTGATGTTTTGGCCCCACATCCAAGGGGTCACCACCTCCCTCAGCAGACTGATGGCTAACGTCCGCGGACCAAAGCCCTACAAACGCCGCCTTCCAATGGCGACGGTGCAATCAGTCCTGCTCTATGGCGCGGAGATCTGGGCTCAAGCCTTACATAGAGACTGCTACAGGTAAAGGATGATAGCAGTACAACGTAGAGGAGCACTGCGGATCGCCTCGACATACCGCACGGTATCTGAGCCCGCGGTTTTGCTGGTGGTGTCGGTCACACCAATCGACCTCCTCGCTTTCAAGCGCCACGAAACTTGGCAAAGCCGACCAGCTCCCAACAAGAAGCGTGTCAAACGCGAAGCAAGGCTCCAGACCATGGAGAGATGGCAACAACGCTGGACAACGGATTCGCGAGGCTGATGGGCGCAGAGGCTCATTCCCGATGTGGCTGTATGGGCCAACCGCCATCACGGAGAGGTCAATTATCACTGACCCAATTTTTGACAAGACATGGTTACTTTAACCAATACCTGTTCCAAATGGCCAAGGAGGACAGCCCGTTAAGCATCTACTGCAGCGAGCTTGACACCGTACACCATACTTTCTTCATCTACAGCCACTGGACGCAGAGAAGGAGTGCCCTAGAAGCAAACATCGGTGAATTTACACCAGAGAACAATGTACAGTGCATGCTTCGGAACCAGTCTTCGTGGGACATTGTGTCTGCGTATGTCGAAGGTCTCCTGCGTGAGAAGAAGAGGGACATAGAGTCTCGCAATCGTACAAATGCCAGGGTGGCCATTTGATGCAGTGTTCTTAACCGCGTATTTATCCGTTTTGACTACGGTGATGCTATACTTTTTTGACGAAAATCACGAGTGCCAATAGGCAATAGACAAGGTCCCCACCTCGAAGCAATGTTAACACGGTCACATCATGATAAACGTGCAATATTTTTTAGTATTGAAAACTTAGTGCGCCTTGCAAAATGATTGCATTGGCTTGAAATGAATGTAGCCTCTATTGCAGAATATTAATATATAACAGTAGGATCACTGTAGTGGATTAATTTTCGCATTGACATTTTATTAATAAGTCATTTACATTTGTCATTTTTCACTTATTTTTAATTTACTTTTGAATTATTGTTCACACTATATCATTTATTAGTTACATATATGGTCAGTTATTTAATTTTTCATTCAGGTTTATTTCACTTACATTGGATTCTTTATTCCCTCACTATTTTCGAACTACGAACTTACTACTAAATCACTATCAACGCACAATTCACTCACATTTCACCACCATTTAACTAATTTCATTTATTTTGCACTCCCATTTAATTGATTTTACTAACTCTCAATTTCTTACATTTTTTGTTAGTTTATTTTTAGCTCATTTTTTTTGTCGTATGAATTTGATAAGCATTATACTCGCTTTTCAATATTCACTCATTTTTTTACAGTTATACATTATCTTTTTTAATCCAAATTTCTCCTACATTTCAATTTTAACTCGCATTTTGCTCACATGCTTCACTTTGCCTCACTTCTCAGTCAGTTTGTGCTTTTTAAAACCTTACAAAACCATGGAAATTTCCCTCGTGTTTCGTAGGTTGCGTTTTTTTATTCCGCAACCTGCGCAGGTTGCGTCTCTGTCGCACTAGTGACTTTTATATGGCCATCTTTCTTCAAACTGCGCAACCTGCTTGCAGCCAGAGGACCCGGCGGCGAATGCCTGCGAACAGGCTGCCAATAGCTTTTTGAGGTTATGGTCACATTTCGAATTTGTTGACAAGTGGGAATGAGCGACTGACATTTGTATCGAGGTAAGGAAAGCAAAAGGAAATGAAATTGACTTAAATATCGTTTTGGAGTTCTTAAAAAAAAGTAATGTGCAACAGCGGAAAGTATTTTGATGAAATCGTGTTTTTAAGAAGTTTCGGATTTGGAGTGGAACAGTGGAATTGCGGATTTGGAGGCATTTACAAAAAGTAATTGGGCAAATGGATCTGGACGACGTGGCAACCGGAGTCGGTATCCTGGGTGCAGCACTGGTGGACATTCATTCATCATCGTCATCTTCCGATGATGAGAATATCCCGAATATCATGATTGCTGCTGTACGTATACACACGTATATGTATGTACAGAGGGTACATTTGTGTCGCAGTTAATTGTTAAATGTATTTCTATGCTGTATGAAATAACCTTTTAAAAAGTTTTAACCGTTGTTAAATAAAATTTTAATAATTTTTTAAACTCTTAACATAGTGGTAGGGTTTCAAATATTTATTAATTTCAACTAACAAAGCGTGAAAATATCAATTATTTAATTAATTGTATCTAAAATGTCTGACAATTACACTTTACGACTGATCTATTTAAACAATTGCAAAACTGTATCCTGAATTGAATTTTTACAAAGTAATGTGCAAATTATTGCAAATTGCTTTATTTAGATGTGTTGGCGTAGAACTGTCGTCAAAGTGTCAGAATTCTACGAAACTTGCAACACCATGGACGACATAACTTTCCAATCTCATTTAAATGCAACAGAGGTACCTTTGAGGTATGCGAGTAATAAAACAGTAATTCCTGTTTGCATTACTCATGTACATTAATTGAATATAATTTCAGATTTTGTTGCAACAAGTTAGAGACATTTGGGATCAACGGCCAATCGTTTCTCGACGTCCACCTGTCAACATTGAACGAAGGCTGCTTTTGACGCTGTGGATTCTTGGAAACCAGTGTGCATTTAGAGAGGCCGGGAATCTGTTTGGATTAGCCAGAGGAAACGCTCACGCCATATTCATGAGTGTCATCGATATCATTCTTCAGTTGCAAGAAGCGTATATTAAATGGCCTTCACTACAGCAAATGAACATAATTAGGAATGAATTCGATGCCATTGGCGGGGAAAATGGCTTCCCTAATATAATAGGCGCACTTGATGGAAAGCACATTGCCATCCCATCTCCTCGAGAAGATCGTCGCAGCTACATCAACAGAAAATCGTTTTACTCCGTCAATCTTCAAGCTATATGTGATAGCCGCATGTCATTCACATACGTTTTTGCAGGTTGGCCCGGATCAGCGCACGATTCCCGTGTTTGGAGGAACAGTTCTTTAGCACAACGTTTGGAGGAACATAATTCCATCCCTAAAGATTGTCATTTGGTAGCGGATTCAGCGTACTCTTTACAAACTTACATGATGATTCCATTTAGAGACAACGGTCATTTGACGAGGCCGCAAAAAAAATTAAATCAGAAATTATCATCTCAGCGGGTTGTAATCGAAAGAGCATTTGGTATGCTGTCTTGTCGTTACAGAAGATTGAAATTTCTGAACATGTCCAATTTAGAAGAGATACCGAGGGTTATTGTTGTGTGTTGCATCTTGCATAACATTTGTATAAAGTACAACGATCCATGGGAAAATGAAGACATCTATGATAACGCGGCAGAAATTAACGAAGAATTTCACGTAGATGTGAAAAATGTTGCAGCGGCAACGGCGAAAAGGAATCGCAATATGCAGCAGCTACAATAAAAATAAATGTACTTCAGATTAGCTAGTTTCGCGAGAAGTTAATATGTTTCGCATGTTTTGATGTTTATACGTTGCGAACGAAGGAAGGAACCGATGTATGTACAAATTTGATGAACTTTTTATTTTTACTCCTCGAGGGGGGTGAAACGCAATTGTCTTTGTTTTTTGGCGTTCATGTGTTGTTTCACCGAATCAGGTTAACTTCCTGAACAGACAGACTTCGTAGACCCCAAACACCGACCGAATAAAACAACATTGTTTTATGAATTAACTCGGCGTTCTTATTTATGTAAGGAAATATTGAGACGATATATTTATTCAATAAACTCTGTATTACATGTACTGTATCACCTTGCTTTTACATTGTATTCAATAAGTCGACTAATGATAATCAGACATCGTATCACATATTGACAAATTTTAACACATTGATCACCTCTTGCACGTGATTAAGTAAAGCCTCTATAACAAAGAAGAAACGATTTTTCCAAACAGGTCTTACACTCTACACCTCAGAAACAACATAATACTAGAATTTAAATAATCTTCCGTTAAATTAAAATGTTCGACTTTTTAATTTTTCCGCAAGGACTTCAAGCAGTCGCCAAGATATCGAATAGCTTCGTTTTTGTCCTGTTTGAGCTGCTTCGCCTCTTCCCAGCGAGTTTCTATTTTTTCAAGTTGGCGCTCGTAACACGCCGCCATCCGTTCCTGCGCACTCGGTTTCTTTCGCTTCAACCGGACCACGGACAGCTCATCTTCTCCAACGACGTCGTCATCCAAATCACTATCGGTAGCTTTCCGTTTGTTATGTACGGTCGGTTCAGGTGCAGCATTTTCTTTGTTGAGAGTGCTCACCAAATGTGTCTCAGGTGGGTTGATACTTCTTCTGCCGCTGTATTCTTCGTGAATTCGATTGAAATACTGCCACGTGACGGCTCGTTCGCACGTTTTATTTTTAATTTTATCGACATTTCGACGGTATGTAACCATGATGTTCTTCCATTTATTTTTTAAATAATCAATTCCTCTCGTCTTGCAATCAACGTAACCTTCATCCACCATTCTCTGCATAATAACTTTCCAAACGTCATCAGGTTTTATCGCTTTATCGAATTCTCCCTCACGCTGCAACCGTTCTTCCATAAGAAAACATGTTTTTTTTCTCGGTCCACTGTTTGCATGCTGCACTGGGCTCGCTAGACGACAGTCCTCTTGCTCCATCATTGCTGACATCAACATGCCCTTCGTTCGACCCTCGTTGATACAATATGAATTCTTCAAAATCCTTGTACAACGCAGCATCTGAAATATGCAAATATTAAACGTTATGATGTAGCAATGTAATGAAGACCAAGCCAACAAGGTAATAGAAGATAAAAACGATAAGGAATATTGTCCACAAAAGCACTGAAGTAACATACCATTGTACAATCGTGTAACTATTGGCACCGACAAATATTCGACGCAGCCCTCTCCTTGTCCAAAGCATACTCCCACCAGCCCTTATTTCAAATATTCCGATTTAGAACTGTAGTCTATTTTTCTTGTATGTAGTAACCGCTCATAGTACTCCTTCATGAACTCCGGATCTGTAAAATAAATGCAAATTATTATATAAATAGCCCAATCAAAAATATTACACAATATTTGCGCATTATTTACATTAATTAATTTATTAAATACGATCTCATGAAACATAAATGAAGCATTACACACTATTTGTGCAAACATTAGAGAATTATATTTTAGATCATATGTTTCTGATGGAGTAGCAATTATTAATATTAAATTGGAACTGGAAAACTTCTATTTACATATTTTCAAAACTTTCTTCAGACTTCTTACAATTTTTCACAGATTTGGAAGTCTGAACATTGACTGGAAATGTGAAAATCTATGGCAAGTTACAACAAAGTTCTACAATTACATACTATAACTGAAAGCATCTATACCCAGTGAACCAAACATGGGATTAAATTGTAACCCAGTTCCATTGGGTCGACAATATTGGCTAATAATGGGTCAATAACTGAATCTCACATTCACTGGGATAAACATTAACTTACCTCTCTCGAATCTTTCTACAATTTTAGTACTTAAGCACACGTCGGCAATGTGAGGCCACGTATTGCTTTCCAACGTTACTTTTGTATACTCCATTTCGTTGTTTATTCAAGGAGCATTTCAGGAAGGAATGTTCACGGTAGATAATCTGACGACGCAGTGAAAATCTTGGAAAACGACGGAAACTTCCCTCGTGTTCTGCAGATGTCAATTTTTTTGCATTTATCTGCGATTTTGCGAAGTTTACATAAAAAACCTTAGAAAACGATGGAAATTTCCTACATATTCCGTAGATTTTCCCGTTTTTCCCGACAGAGGCGGTGGAGCTAATCGCAGAAGTCAGAACATCATAGCATTCAAATCCGCACTTATTTTAGCTACGTCGCTCTTCCACAGCATACAATTCGCAAACTCATAACAGAAGGTTGTACAAGGAAGTTTATGTTATATGGGATAGAAAGCGAGATCGGTAAGTGGTCAGATCGCGTTGGCCATTGCATGACCATCAGGTCTTCAACCCATTTCACTCCTTCAAGAGTGGACCAAACAAAATCAATAACACTTTGACCTTGTGGGCCAACGAAGGTAAAGTTAGCAGGATGGTCGTGCAATGCTCTTCCATTTCTACCTTTTGGGTGGACGATATGATCAAGAGATCGTCGAGAATTATATACATTTAACAAACAGATGTCTGGGTTTAGTTGGTTAAGCTCTCCTAATCGACAATTGAAATCCCCCCTATAAATATCGCTTTATTTGGAGTGGAATTGCAGAAGTGCTGAATTTGTAATTCGAGTTCCTCTAAAAAGGTTTCTATCTCTTCTAACGGAGGAAATTAAACCAGATTAATCGAATAATCTACGACGCGGGATTTTACATTTACCGACAGTAAGTGAGGGGTACGGTAAATACATTCAACTTTAAAAAAGTTAGTATTATAAAAGATGGCTAAGCCACCACTTGGTCTTCCGCGATTCTGGGTTTGCAAGGCGGGAGATAAAATGTAAGAAACAAATGCTGGGAGCGGTATCGAAATGAAGTCTGAAGATGACCATGTTTCACAACAGCACAATATATCCAACGGCCTTACGAATTCCCAGATATCCTCAATGTTTCTAAAACCGTGACAGTTCCAGAACAGTATGTGGACTAAGGATGTATGAGCTCAGGAAGAAAAAGAGGAGGAAATCGCTTCTGAAGGGATGCCATTAATAGGAGTATATAAGGGGTAAGACAGTTGTTATGCAATTCTGTAGTCGTCTCAGAGGGAGTAGTTGAAGATTTATACTCGAATTATATTTAATTCAAAACTCCTCGAAAAATATTCCACAATTACCAAATCAAAACAAGTCAAAAACGTTCAGCATTTATCTAACCAAAACAACTTCGAAAATGCTCCGCAATTAAAGAAATAAAATAAGTCGAAAATTTTATCGAACCAAAACATTCACGAAACTATTCGACTTTAATTCAATTTCGAACACCTCAGAAATAATCCGTAATTTCGAAACCAAAACGAACCGAAAAAGTTTCGGTATTTATCGAATCAAAACATTCACGAAAATACTCCCGCAATTAAAGGAATAAAGTAACTCGAAAAATACTCGACTTAATTTCGAGTGCGTAAACAAGCAGTGTTTACGTTCTCAACTTTTTCTAATTCGACCTTAAATGCGATGAAGCAAAACGTAAAGAAAACATGACTTTCATTCAATATTACTCGAAATAAAATATTTCGAATTCGAAACGAAATAAATCTCAAAATTTTTTTTCGAAACGCAATTCTCGGAAATCATTGATAACTTGCTTTCTGTAATTTAACGGGGATTTTTGGTACCTGGCACTGTTTAATGCTAAATTCGCAATTTTGCCTTTCCTTTCTGGGGGAATTATTCTCAAATTGTTGCAAAAAAACTGATCCTGGCAGGATCGCCAATGTAACGAGTAGGTTTCGCCGTCGAACCTGGCTCGCCCCTTCGCCACCCCGTAAGGCCCAAAATTAATCAGATAAAGCGCAAATAGTCAGGATCGTCAGTCATCCAGAGACGACAAATAAAAGATAAAGAGACATATTAAAATCGGTAATCAGATAGAGGTAACGACACGGCCTTACGAAATGAAGCGGCAACGCTATGTGGGCCCTGACATGGCCACTCGGTCCTTCCACGCAATGAATATCAGACATCCATGTCCGGTTTAAGCAACTTGAGATACCCCACAGGTCAGGACAGGCAAATAATTTCGGCAATGCTTTTCCATAAATTAACAAATATATTACACTCGCAAAACTAAAATACACGGGGGGAAGGCACCTCCGCGTGAGGCCCCAAAAGAAGGCCCCAATACTTTAGAAGGTAAATTTACTAAATACCGAAGCGACCTCCGAATGAGGCCCAAAAGAAACAGTCAGTAAGCAATTAGCACGATATTTCGTTATTACTATGACCTCCGCATGAGGCTCAAAAGAGAGATAGCACGCAATTCACGAAAGGGGCCGCAATGCCCCGAAAGATACCCGCGGACTTGGTTAACCGCGACGAGCGGTTCGCAGAAGAAAATCTACGGGAGGATAACGCGAAAAGGGACGGTATAAAATCGTATCACAAGCGCTAAAAAAGGCATAAGCACAAAAGATATCGTAAAATAACGCGGCATACGCAAAACAAGCAAAAATAAGCTTTATAAGGCATTAGCGCAGGAAAGGAATTAGCAAGAGATAACGGTAGGAATTACACGGACCAGAAGGGTCACGTGACACCAGGTACCCCACAAATTACAGATAGAAAGCACTTTTATTACACGCGAGGCAGAAAAGATTAAGCAGCAAAACTTACAGAACTGCAGAGCAAGCAAAGCCGGAAAGAGAGAAGCAGGAGAGAGGAGAGAGAGTCCCGTGGCCGCTGGTGGTCGCGTTGGCAGGAGTCCACTAGATGACGTCCGGTTCAGGCGAGCACCCACAAACGAAAGAGGACGTTGAAGCCGGTCGGCTCAGCAAGTGCCGGTCTGCTCGCTCCCCACTCACTCGCCCCAATCCCCTCCACTCTCGCAAGGCAGCCGTAACGGTAGTAGACTCCGCTGTACAGATGGTGGTGGTTCGCTAGGGGCACCATAGTAGAGTCCAGGCACTGAAGTCCATCCGGAGCGCTCCAGGCGTGGGAATCCCCTCAGGATCGGACTAGAGACGCTCAGGGCGCCAACCAAGGTGTGGTTACAGAGGCGGCCCCGACGTGAAGGTATGTCCGACCACGGGCACCAGCTACAGGGGGCCGGTACGTCGACTTCCCGGCTAAGTTCCCCAGTGACCTGGGCGACGGCAAAACCAGGTTCCCGGATGGGCCTGCGTCACTCTCTCGACGTGGCAGAGGCAACGCGTCGAGAGTCCGGGAGGGGCCTGGTCGCGTAGAGGTCCGGCGTGGATGGGCCCGGTTCGAGCATCAGCCATGGTGCAGAAATGATGAGTGAGAGTGGATGGAGACGGGCACAAGGTCGTAGGTCGGTTGCAGACCGACGGCGAGCAGCAGTTCGAAGCTGTTGACGAAGCTGGGTAGGTAGGTAGCTTCTAGGCGTTCTGCGACCAACGAAAGCTCTCTCTCCCCTAAATACATTTTAGGGGACGAAGAAAAAGGTACAAAAGTGAAAGAAAAGAGGTACTCTGGTAGCCACAAGCGTAAGATATTAAGTCATACCACTACGCATGCGCATAAGTCTGCAAAGAAAACGCAAATTAAGGTAAACGCAAAATCATAAAAATTAAGGTAACCAAGTCCGGCTCCTCGAGTGGGTCCGGGACCTGACGCCATCCTGTGGAATAGGGCGATTCAACGTGCCAATGAAAATGGCACGTTACAGGACATTAAATTTAAATAACTGCAAAAGTTCTGGGCAGTCTGTATCAAAATTTATAATTCTAAACAAGAGAAGAATGTCCGAAATAGATCTTCTCGATTCTAATGATTAAATACCAAAACGAATCGATACATCGGTATAATAATGTTCTGTGTAATGCATAGGATTACAAATGAGAAACGCTAAGTGTCGCAAAAACTTATGTTGCACAGATTCAAGTTTGTTTATGTCCGTACGGGTGTATGGCGACCATATTGGCGAAGCTTTTTCAAGTATCGGTCGGACTAAGGACTTATATAATATTATGTATGTAGAGGAATTAACCGTGTTATTAAATATTCGATTTATAAATCCTAAAGTACGGAGCGCCACAATCATGTATCCAAAATTAATAAATAAAGATACATGATTGTGGAATTTGCCATTAGAGGAGAAGGTCACTCCTAGATCATTAACTTTATCAATTTTATCTACAATTGTATCCTTCAGTTTATAATCAAATTCAATAATCTTTGTCCGGGTGGCAAAGCGGACCAGTTTGCATTTAGATAAATTAACTGGCATTTGATTATCATCACACTATGTATCAAAAGACTTTAAATCATCCTGCAAATTTACGACGTCTTGGTAACAATCAATTTTCAAAAATATCTTTGCATCCGCAAACAGTAGTATTTTGCTATAACTGATCCTTGAGGGGATCAGTTATAGCAAAATACTACTGTTTGCGGTAGTATGATATTTTGCTTTTGCTATTATGAAAATAGCAAAAGCAGTGGCCCAAGATGGGACCCTTGGAGTACTTCAGATGTTACGGAATATGTCAACGATGATTTGTTTTCGACGACGACAAATTGGGACCGGTGTGTCAAATAACTAGAAAACCATTGCAGTAGATGGCCTGATATTCCGTAATGCCTGAGTTTATCAATGAGGATCGAATGTGGCACTTTATCAAAGGCTTTAGCAAAGTCCGTGTAGACTGCATCCACCTGGCTATCACTATCAACAGAAACCGCAAAATAGTGGGTCAAACATATAAGATTAGATATGGTTGATTTCTTGTCTGCAAAGCCATGTTGATTATCAACTGAAAGTGACATCAGAAAAGGCTAGATGTGTCTAATCACCAGTTTTTGATTACAACCAAAGAATTAGCTTGCCATGTTTATACCGAAATGAACTACATTTTTAGACTTATATCAGTGTAAAATAAGATGGGCCAAAAATTTCTATCTTGCACTATGCGGCACGTCGGCGGTAGTACGATGCCATTTTTGGCATCGAGATGAATAAAAATCAACAAAAGTCTCACCTATACACTGAGAGAACATTTATATTAAATATTTGAATGAAATAAATCTTTATTGGAATACGAGCCTATTAAATTAATTAATTACTTTTTAAACAATCGAAATTATGCATATTTGTAAGTATCAATCAAGTCTTTTATACGTAACAGTACACGGAGAAAAAAAGTGTACAAGATTTTCCAATATGTTGTAGAAAAAGAGGACTCTATGTCGATAAGTATAGAAATTATGAAGAAATTCGTGAAGTGTACAACAAATATAAAAAAGAACCTCAATATTCAGTTGAGAATATTCATATACCACATTTAGAAACTTACATACTTTGTTACAAAGTTTTCAGAACCCTAAAATATCATAAAGTCCCTAAACCCCTAAAACCCTAAAATAAATAAAGTTATGAAAAAGTATCGAAATTTTCATATACCGTTTCTAATTGGTCGCATGTACATGTGAATAAACTTAAAGGCCGGTTCGACTGTTTCGATCGAAACGATGTTATTGTTTTGATTACGTGGGAGGTATTGGCGTTGGTTGAAATTGTACATTTCTTTCTCGCAAGCGACAATCGTCACAAATAGCAGTATATATACCCGTTACGTGAAATTGTTGGTAGCGATGAATGTTACCGACGTTACGTTAGTTAGGTTGTGTTAGGTTAGGTTATTTAATGTAAGTCATATTTACTCAAAAAGGCTTTACAATTAATTGAAATATTTCTTTTAAGATTACGAAAATTATTAAAAAAAATTAGTATTCGGTATATGAAAATTTCAAAAAATTGAACTTAAATTATAAGACAGATATGCGACATACGTCTGTACCCGGTATATGAAAAAGTAAGAACTATTAGTGAACTTTTAAGATATTTGTGTATACTTTGTACAATGAATGTGTTTGTTTTTGAGTTTCATATAATTTCGTATACTTTATTTGAATGTCTAATGTCTTTATTCGAATGTCTAATATAGTTTACATAAAGTCCTGCTTTCCTTAACTAGATATGAAAATATACCGAAGTTCTAGCTTATCATTCACATACTTTTTTTCTCCGTGTGCCTATTCACTTTTGAAAAAGTGACTATTCACTTCTGAATAAGTGATTAGGCACTTTTTCAATAAGTGAAAATTTCACTTGTTTAAAAAATGAAATGTCGTGCAATGCGTTTACATAATATTGACATAAATTGTTTACAACTGTGATTTTTGTTATTTTATGAATTTGTTTACAAATGTCAATATTTATAAGTTATGACCTTGGAACAAAAATTATTTGTAAACGATTTTTTGTAAAGTTTGCAGCACAGTGCGGTCTCAGTTTGATGCAAACTTTATGTAAATCGTACACTCAGAGAACAATAATTTTGATTCAAAACGATTATCTTCTTAACGAAAAGCATTTTGACTCAACAAGATTTTTCTTGAATGAAAGCGACATATTCTTGAACTGAAGCATTAAGGGTTTTGAACGGAAACACTATAATTTTGAACGATAAAGAATTTTCTTTTATGTGAAAATGCGTCTTTTTGAGTGAAGTGGAATCGTTTTGTGCCAAAAGGACTTCGTTTTCGTTCAAACATGTCTTGCGCATGCGCGCGCCGACACGCGCGCACTTGGCCGGAAAGCGGCTGGCGCTCTTGTTTACCGGCTCGTGCGACTCGTGCATCGTCCGCTGTTGTGTTTCTTTTGTGATAAAACTACAACGGTTTCAACGATCATGTTCATAGTTACGGTGTACGTCCCACGTCATAATGGGCAATTGATCGTGCAGACAATTTTAATTTGTATAATTGTTTACATAAAGTTATATATTCTGGTGACGCTCAATCGTATATCATGTACTTTAGTTAAGAAAACAACATTTATTTAAATAAAGTATTAATTTTATTTCTTATTTAATATAATAAAGAAATTGCAAAACCTATTTTCAGATCTGTATTTAATTACCAGCTCACAATTTAAATGTATTGTATTGAAAGTTAAAATGCTATTCAGTTTGCTTCAAAACGAAAATTCTCTGAAACCAACATGTTTTTCCTTTTGAATCAAAATGATATTCTTTTGAAACGATACACTTTTGTCTCAAAACGATTTGAGACGTCTTGAGACAAAAGGATTTCTTTTTCAAATCAGAATATTTTGAGTAAAAATGATTTTCGTTTTGAGGCAAAATGATTTCCTTTTGGGCATATATCAAATGGAATTCCTTTTGATAAAAAACGAAACATCTTGATTCAAAAAGATTTTTCTCTGAGTGTATACATGATATTTACATCATATTTACTCAAAATTTATGTAAGTTTGATTTTTAGGCAACTTCCACTTTTTGAAAAAGTGAAACGAATTGTTCACTTCGGAACAAGTGAAAGATTTATCTTTTTTTGCAAATTCACTTTTTGAAAAAGTGAAACTAATTATTCACTTCGAAAAAAGTGAAACATTTGCCTTTTTTTGCAAATTCACTTTTTGAAAAAGTGAATTTTCATTTTTTCAATAAGTGAAACGAATAATTCATTTCTGAAAAATTGTAATTTTCACTTTTTCAATAAGTGAAACGAATGATTCACTTCTGAAAAAGTGAAAATTTCACTTATTTCAAAGAGAAAACCAGGTTCACTTCTGAAAAAAGTGAAAATTTCACTTTTTCAAATTTAGAGAGTGGGGTTACACATTTAACAAAAATATGTCGGTGCAACGTGACGGACACCAATGTTACGTTACTGCAACGTCTCTGCAACTCTCCATGTCGCGTAAATTTCGGTTACAGAAACAAACGAAAACATATTTTTTCAGTGAAACTTGAAACTCACTTAGTTTTGTTTTTCTGCAGATGCAAACATTATTTTTTCTTTTTTAAAGGATGACCAGGAGTGCAGTGGATGTGGGTGAAATGTTATTTTCTGTAACATTTACTCACGTGACCTTATAGTAGATACATTACTTCACGGTGTCTACATTAACGATTAACAAAAATATTAACGATTGTTGAGCAAAATTAAAAGATTTATAACCAAAAAATACTTTTTTTAGCGACAAATCATCGTAGCGAATTTATTTTGTGTGGAATTTTTAACATCCGCCTGCAAGGCCTTACTCTCCAAGCAAAGAAACCGAACCAAAAGGGATACCTTTTGAGTGAATCGTGTAACCGTGAAACGATGACGTCTAGCCTAAAAAATATTGCCGTTTTGCCTGGAAACGGTCCGTTTAGCCTTGAAACGGACCATTTTGCAGTGAAACAGTGCCGTCTTATCGAAATATTAAAACGGCAAAATTATCTAGCGGCTAGACGAATCTAGCGGCTAGAAGTCTAGCCAGAAAAAGGTATTTCTTAGAATATACAGAGAAAACTTCAATTTTTTTCAATTTAAAGAATTATCGATTTTGATTGAAAATAGACAATATTATAGCGATTAAAATTCACATTTTTTGTCCTTTTTGAATGGCCAAAATTAATCATTTTTCTTGTTGCCGAGTAGGCTCCGTAATTTAACGGAACCTTATATCACTGCAAAAACATGCACGAATGAAACGTCTTAATTTAAGACATGCGTGTCTTAATGTAAGACACACGTGTCTTAATGTAAGACATTGACGACTGAATGTAAGTCGCTATGTGTCTTACAGCATAGGAATTCAGACACTGGTGTCTTAGTGTAAGTCGCTATTAACGTCTTATTCGTGAAAAATAACGTCTTCATGAAACTGTGAGTTAAGTCACCTGACTTCAGTCGCGAAATGTGTCTAAAACTGAGACTGTAAAGAGCTATTCAGATATTTACGCTATAAGACAG